>JAWLRI010000897.1:1621363-1641450 GCA_034781795.1 Crypturellus tataupa | reverse complement strand
ATGCGGCGCGCGAAGGGGGCGGGGCCAGGCGGTTCGGGCACGGACAGCGGCCGCTGAGGCGGGCGGCGCGGAAGGGTCTAGAAGGGGGCGGGAAGGAGGGCGTCGGGCGGCTACCGGGCTCCCTGTGGGCTCCGGGGCGCCCCCAGGGCCGCGAGGGCCCGGCCGGGCACGCGGGAGCCCCGGAACACGGCGAGACTCGCAGTCGGGCCTGGTCAAGAGGGGCCCCGCTGGGCCAGGTCCATGGCGGCCTGCCCTGCAGCCGTGTCCGCTGCTGCGGCTGGGACGGAGACCTCCTGTTCAGAGCACACGGGCGAGGCCAACCCCTCTTCATGCCGTCCCCAGCAAGGAGGGGCATTTCCCCGTGAGTGACAGGGAGAGAGGCGCCTGCCGGGTAGTTAAATTCAATGAAAGATAGCGTCGGTGTGAAGAAAAACACAAAATCGGGTTATCTGGAGAACATGACAAGGGCTGAAGTCCGCATATGTGAAAGCTGAGAGACTGGAGGCCCCTTAGAGCCAGATCCTCTCACTGTAAGTGTTGGGGGTGGTAAGGAAAGGTCAGTTGTGTTGTTTAAAATTACTGGTCCAGCATGATAAAAATCTGCTTTATAATTGGGGAAGGTACAGGAAAGCAAAGCAGCCGTAGGGTGTGAGTGGGCAAGGGGGATAGGCAAATACCAAAGCTGTGGAAAAAATGAGTGGTGGGCAGCCAGCGCGTAACTTCAGTGTAATTTCCAGTGAGGACTGTCTCCCCCAAGGCCTTGCCTGTCCCTCTTCTGGCTCTGTCTTCCACTGTCTTTTGCGGTACCACATCTGGTTTCACTCCTGAGCATTGGCCACATCACACATTTTCTTTTGTGGTCCCCTGTGTTGTGGAAGCAGCAGCAGCCGAGCGATGGTGCATTGGAGATGCGCTGCAGATGTCCTGCTCTCCGCTCCCTGGCCGCAGAGAGCGCCTTGGGGCAGTCGCTTTCCTAACGCAGCGCTGCGACGCTCCGTGCACTGGGTTTCATCCTGCTGGTCTGTCCAGACGAGGGCTCGAAGAGGCCACGTGGCATTTGCATTTGGCACGACGAGTGCAAGTTAGCCGAGTTTCACGGCCTTGCAGGGAAATGATGACAACTGTGCAGTACACATGTACTTTTATTTGAAGTTGGATATCTCCCTCATTCCAGACATACTGATTTAATCTCCCACGAGCTGGGCTGGCCTCTGCATCCCCTGCGTGCCTTAATTGCCATTTGCGGCGCTCAGCGCGGACACGGTGCTGGAGGAGTAGGTCTGCAGATTTCTGTACTGATTAAGGGCTAATTTGTAACCAGACTCTTGCTTTTCTTCCTGCTGCATCTCCTATTTATGCTCCGCTTGCATACTTATATTTACAGTTCCGCACAAGTCTATTGCGCGTGCATGAGGATTTGCTCAGCAGTGTTCTCCGTGTGTTCCCCAAGAAGTCACCTTGTTGCCTGGTGAGGCAGCCGGTATGTGCAGCGCGGGGCAGCGAGCGCGCCCACGAGCCCTGCGCTGCAGATGCCATTGCGCTGGGGTAATCCTGGTGACCAGTTCGCTGCCCCAGAATAGCCCCGCACAAGGGGATGTGTCACGCGAGAGCAGACGTCTGCGGGACCCTGGGATCGCTGCAGCCTCCTCTCCCCAGGAGGCTCCGCAGTCCGGATGACGATTCCGCATGGCACACGTTTCCGTGTGCTCCCATCTTGCTGCTGCTGAACGGAGCTGCCAGGCGGCATCGTGTGCGGCAGCGCCTGTTCGCTCCGAGCCAGGCGGGAATATCCTCGTGAGTTAAACTAACGGATTTCGCTGGAATTGCTCTGCTATCGCTCAACTGGCGGTTGAGTATCCCTGCTGTTGGAGAGGGAAGCTCACTGTTCACCCTCAGGCCTACCTGCCCTGTTTACCCCAGTCCTAGTCTTGCCATTTACCCTCAGGCCTACTGGCCCTGTTTACTTGCTGCAGCTTGCGAAGGATCGACTCCAGTCTAACGCACTGAAGACACTTTATCAAGCATGAGACAAGACTTATAGACTGTACTATACCCAATACGGTACCTTATTTGTGTGCAAGTATGGGAAACACAGTTAATAAATAAGGCAATAATCTAAAACCTTATATTAAAACTATCTGGTCAGCCTCTTGGTCACGTAGCAGTCGTACAGTTGCTTTTGCTTTGCCTAGAACATCTGCACTGCCGTCCTTGATGTTGGTTATCTGCTAACAAGCCTAAGATGTGCTGCACTACTGCTCTTGAAGCAGGGCTCCACATCCTCCCCTTCCTTAGTTAATTACCGTATTGCTATAGCTATTCTAACTGAGCAACCATAATGTGGTTAAGTGATTGATCAATCAATTATTGGGCACATGCTAAGAAGCAAAGCAGACACACTGGCAATAAACACAATGCAGTTAGTGCGATAATGAGAAACTTTACAACTTGCGCTGACGTGTTCCGATGATTTAGCGATTCTTTGGCTTCTCCCTTACACCCAGGTTTCTCGGTTATCCGGCCGTGCTCGCTGGAGCAGGTCCTATGCAGGGCCAGGGTTAATAAGCTGGTCGCTTCAGCATCTTCTCCCACATCGGCAACATTTGCTTCAGAGCGCGTTTAACAACGTGCATTAACTTCAACAAGCATGAACACAACGCGTAATCTCGGAAAAGATTAAGAACAGCATCGCGGCAACAACAAGAGTCGTTTTAGCCAAGGGCCCAGATCAGGGAAGAGTCCTTCAAAGGGGATCCACCTGTCCGTTATTTGGAGCCTTTTGGCTACCTCTTGCAGTTCTTGGATGCTTTTGGGGATCAGCTTCGAGTGACAAAAGTAGATGCAGCCGTTATTTGACCACGGTCGAGGTAGCGGCTCACCTGCCTCATCCATAGCAAGTTGCTATCATGATACAGTTATTAAGCTCTTTTTACCCTCTGCCTTAGCATTCTCCTACAGCTATTGTAACTTTGCACGCTCTAACATCCCTTTTGCAAGCAACAAACCCACACTGATTGAGGTTGGGTTTATGCCATGACATAGTATAGTTTCTAATTAACAACTGACAGGTAAACACAGGTAGCTTATACTGAAAATCAGAGCCTCTAATAATAACAACTACGTTACAAGGGGCCTCAGGAGAAAACCTCAGGATAAAACGACGTCCATCGTTTTGTACAAGGCTGTTTTGCAGCCTTATCCGCTTCCCTTTCTCATCTCATGCCAAGTTGTGCGGCAGGGTCATCACTCCTCGTCACCCCCAGCTCAGCTAAGCTGGGGACACCACAGCCGAGTCCTCTTTTGGTTTAGACCACCTCGGAATGCAAAAATCAGCAAAAGATTTGCTGAGCACGTTAACGCTACCCCAGTGATTGTAATCGAGTAAATACCACCTCCAGATCCTATGAAGAAATTTTACAGGTTGAGTCCTTATGCGTAATTCTGCCAAACGGTGCTGGGATCTTACCTAGCTATCAAAACATACAGGAGAGGAAAGGGAAACAGAACTTTTGTAGTAGGGTCCAAATGAGCAGGCTCAGATTATAGGACTGTGGATTTAAAAGGATTAGCTGATGAATTTACTGAGCAATTATTATTCTTTACTGGGCTATTATTCTTATCAAGTCCTGGGAAGTTCAGAGAGAAAGGAGAGGTGGGTGAATGTGGCAGACGACACAGAGCAAGGGGAAATGTTGGGGAAAAGGGAGGCAGAAACCCTCATGGCATGAAGTGGCAACAGCCAGAGAGTTTTAATCCCTTCCTGTGGCTTTCCCAACCTGGGATGATGTTCCAAAGTGGAGCTGTGATAACAGATGAGGAATAAAGACCAGGAATGACTTGCTCGGGGATAGGCCTTGCAGTGCCCAGGCACATGGAGAGCGGGATGTTGCCTCTAGCATGAGGGAGATGATGGGAAAGGCCGGGTTTGAGGCAAGAAGAGAGGATCTTGGAAGGAGCAGGCAGGCTCAGAGGGCTAGTGTGGCTCCTCAGGGACACAGGCAGCATGAGCAGAGGGACTTGGCAGAATGACAACAGATACAGGTCAAAAACCAAGGGACAAGGTTTACCGGAGTCCAGCTGGAGCTGTAAATTGATGCGTGTTTAAGTAATCAAGAGCCGTGGGGAAGCACCAGCAAGAACTGCTCCTCAGGGCACCCCCGGCACGGAGAAGCCCAGTGGGGCGAGCGGAAGAGTTCCTGCAAGGGAGGCTGGCGCGGGGCTGCCCTGCCTTTAGCGCTGGCCTGCGGGCTTTGAGTTAGACCCGCTCCGTAACGTGGCTCCGGGAGCCAAGGCAGGGAATAGCCGTCGCCAAACGAGCCAGGAATTACCAGGCAGGGAGCCAGGAAGCCCGGCTCTGCCCCCTGAACGAGGGAGCACAGGGAAGCCGAGCAGGGACCCACACCACGACGCTGCAGGTGGCTGGGGAGCGCCTGGGGCTGCACGACCGGTCTGTTTTTGTAGCAAAACCAACAAATCCTTGTTTTTTTTTTTTGTTTTTTTGTTTTTTTTCCACAGATGCTCATCCTATGGCACAAGTCACTGAACAAGAGGAATAGCTATAAATGACCGTGATACAGATTTGATGTCAGAGTGCTGAGAGGCTCCTCCATCGCTGGAGTGGTAGAGGAAGACGTTCCGATCCCGTGTGAGCACTGGGACCTGCGCTGGGGTCTGTGCGCTGCCCGCTGCAGCAGCCACGTTAGCAACCAAGTTCTCAGGCCTCATGGTTAGTGCGTGTTAACGGCCACTGAAGTTTCTCGTGCGTTTTTCTGGATTTTTATGAGTTTAGACCATTTTGTGCCTCGGATGGGCCTCCAGTGCGAGTGCCCAGGCTCGCAGATCTGGACAATTTTGCTGGGGCTTTCTTCATGGTGGCTTTGCAGATCTTTTGCAAAGGGCCAATAGGCAAAATAATTCCTGAAGCTCCCAACAGGGCAAGCTACAAAGGATGAGGCCAGTGGAAACAGTGAGCACGGTCCTGGCTTTTGCATGACGCCAGTAATGGAAGCTGGAATAACAAGGTAAGGGAAGTGTGTGTTCCACTGGGAGCAGAGGGATCCCAGCCGATGCTGATAGGCAGGTGGTGGGTTTATTTGTTTATTTTTCCTAGTCTCCATCATCCAGCAGGAATTCACAGAATTCCTTGAATTGTGCAGGGCCCTGCCACCCCGCTGGGGCAAGGGACTTGCAGGGGTTTCACCCTCCCACTTGTGACCTGTGGCAACACAGTCTGTGTCTGTTGATTTGGGAATAACAATATATGAAATACAAGGAAACAACGTGAAAAAAATACGAACCAGTTCACGACCAGGCACTGAAACAGGGCTAAATGTACTGAAACAGGAGGCTTCCCATTATAACTCATGCTTGCTATGTAATTAAGGTATTTTCTCCTTTCATAATTAAGTTCTTCTCCCTACATTGGCAGTTGGAAAGCAGCAGGTGCGAGTGGGACGATTTATAACCCAGGATCAGCTGGATAAATTAGCAGGTGCCTGCGTAATATCACTAACTCCATTTGCGATTTCTGGCTCCACGTAGGTGTTTTATTTTCTAACTGTGCTAGAAAGACTGTCAGAAAATAATTAGGCTCCGTCAACAGTTCCCCTATTCCCAGCTTACTGCTTCCTGACTCATTAGAGCTGTCGAGGTTGGCAGGAAACTTGTTTTATAGTAATTTCTGTTAGCAGTGTCCCTGGAGAAGGGACAACAGCGGGCACGTGACGCCGCAGTTAAAGCCATCCTCGTGACAGCAGCACCCGGGGCCACCTGCCTTTGCAGAGCAATTAGCAGAACCCGCACTAGAAAGGAGTAGCTGCAGAGCCTAGGACTTGAAATGGGAAACAGGAGCACTCAGGGACCCACCTCGCTTGGGCGTTCTTTAGTCTGTTATTGTTTAAGGACGAGAATCCATTCAGAATTTACTGTTTTCCTTCTGAATATTTGGCTGTTTGGTAAGGATTTAAGAAAGAAAAGGAGAGGGACTGTTTAAACCACATAAAACCCAAAGCAGTGAGGCTCCTGTGGGGAGTAGCACAAACCCTGCAAGTCCTCTGTGAAATACAACTATTTCCCTGAAACATCAAGGACTAAGAGCACAGAGTGACAATTCACGGGTATCTAGGTCAATAGGGAGCCGTATAATTAAACTAGCAAGTTGCACAGGTCAGAAAGCCCGTGTTGTCTGAGCCCAGTTTGTCCTGCAGCTCTGCCCCTCTGCGGGCCCCGCTGCAGAAGTGTCCTTGTAGCTGCCTTAACGTTGCTAATTCTGCCCTGCTAAGGTCCCCCGCTACCTATTTCACCGTCTGGTTAATGTTCTTAGACATTCTTAGAAAAAAACAACGTAGGGGCAACAGGTGAAGCAGCTCCTGCAAAACTGGGATTTCTTTCCCTGGGCAGGGATGGGTGGACCAGGCCTGGCATCAATGCGGTTTCAAACTGTGTGCTCCTCTAGCTGCTGCTTCTTTCAAGGAAGCATTTAAAAATAACCTTTCACGTAAAAATAGTTCAGGGAGAGGAAAATAAATACATCATTAATTTGGAAATTTACTGATGAGGAGTAATTAAAACATCAAGGCTAGCGAGCTGCGCTAACGAGGAGGTGAGTCGAGGACAGCGCGGCGAGCGCCGCTGCGTTCCCAACACCTCAAGCAGCGACCGTAATCACCGCGGCACCGGCTTTTCCAGCACGGAGGCTGCCGCGAGTCTCCTCGCTTTACCCACACGACTCCAGCCCTGGTTTCTGCCAGGTTTGCTAGCACAGCGCTGCAGCGAGGGGTGCCCTGGTCCCAGCTCTCCCAGGACACAGGAAGATTTAGAAGCAGTTCTGACATTTCTTTCCAATTTCTGTACATTTTGGATCCAATTCCAAATCACCAAAGAGAATTTAGAGCAAAACAGCATTTGCCAAGCAAATAGTTCACAACCCGCGTTCATATTCTGCATCAGTTTTTCCTCTATGAAAAGCACATTTAGGATGTCCTGTCCCATGACCACGGTACCTGCTTCCTGCACCTCTGGGCAGTTTGATATCCCGGAGCCTTTCTGGGGATGCCAGATGCTTTCACGAGTTGTCCTGCACCGCTTCCAAGAGCGCCACCCCCTGAAGCCTCCCCTTCCAGCTCAGTTCACAGGTTTTTCCCCCTAGGCCCTTCGCCCAGGCTCCTAGACGGGTGTCTTGCTCCAGTTGTGCATGTTCCAGTCATAAAAACCCACAGAGCTGCAAGGTCGCTTCATGCAGCAGGTGCCTTGGATCATGAAATCCTCTAGACAGAATTATTCCACTATTTTTTCATTATTATGAAATCTTTCCTCCTTATAAAATCTCAATTGTTCCAAGCATCGCTGCTGCCGCTTTATTTGCAGGGACCCTGCTCTTGGTTTCAGTTACTGCAGGGTATTTCCAGCAGGTCCAGGCTGTGCTGCTTGCACAGACTTGTCATGGTCCCGTCACTCTTCGTCTCGGTTGTGATTTCCCCGCTGAAACACGTTAGTCCAGCTAAAACCAGGCCCAAACCAGACAATTCTCCCTGACTTTTTCCTTGCTCCTCTTCGAGGTCGCTGTCTCCTAGCTCTCTTTCTGCTCTCTTCCAGGACGCTTTTGCTGCTTCTTTCCCTTGACTTCTGCGGTTGCCTCGACTGCCACCACCATAAAAGCTGCAATGAGGCCAGTAGCCAAGAGCTGCTGGGCAGGAGCAGAGTGTTACACTCCCTTTATTTGCAAGCAGATGGATAAAAATGAGTTTTCTGGGCTCTGTTTTGTCTTTGGATTGAAAAGAACTCCCCGACCAACACTCTCCTTCAGCAGCGAGGACAGCGGTGTCCCGGGTCCGGCCCCGGAGCCACCCAGGCCACATCCTAGGACTCACCAGAGAGCAGGAGGCTGGAATTCCCTCACACTCACAGACCTCAGGGCTTCTTATCTGACCAGTCTGTTTCCCTGACTCCTTTGCTGCTCGGTCGTGGCTCTTGGTGAGCAGCTCGGCTGAGATTGAGCCAGATGATGCCTTGAGCTTTTGCAGCACCCCTGCTGTGACTGCAAAATTCACATTATTGCAGCACTGAACTACAGCATGGAAGCAGCGATTGCTGACCAGAAAGCGAGTCTCAGGACTGAAAAGAAAGACAGCACCTAGCAGGGTAAATATATCAGCTCTTCATGAAGGTCTTAAATGCAAATAAGCAAAAAAAAAATGCAAAAAGAACAGAAAGGATATTGATTTCATAATGCTTAATATTTGCAAGTTTAATAATGATCCAAATTTAGGTCACTGTGGATTTACTTATGTAAACACCCCCATCCACCCCCCAAAAATCTGGACTGTGCTGCTTCCACGGAGCATTGCTTTCCTAACGCGCTGCAAGAACAATTGTGTTACTCAGGCCTGATACTCTCAACAAATTCCTTGGCACAGGCTCCATTTCAGCTGATGCCATCTAAAAGATTCTTTCCTCTGTCAAAAGAAAGACAAATATTGCATCTGCAATGCCTCTGCGATGCTCTAACCTGTAAGTAGTTTTCCCCAGAACTACCGTCACTACCAGAGTTCTCCTGCTCCAGCTGCACTACATAGTCATGCAATTTGGAAGAATTTAACTTACAGCTTATTGTCATAAACTGACATAACATTATGGAGCTCTGACAGCTCAGGATCGCTCTGGGAACTGCAAGCAGCTGTTGAAAGCTTTTCCCCCCTGAGCCTTTTGTCTGGTTGTAATCACTCCCGAGGGCAGTGAAGACCAAATGCAGATGAAGTGAACTGGCTGAGTCAGGAAAATGCAAGTATGAGGAACACTCGCTATTCAGAAAGGATGTGAATAGGTGGACACGCAGGGCTGCAGTAAAGGACGGTTCCAAACAGCATCTGAGTGGCTCACAGCAGGGATGTCCTCGTCCCTGCAGTCTCCAATCCTTGGCAGTCGGGAGCTCTGTACCTCGTTCCCTTGCTATTCCCTATCCGCTGATTCCGACAAAACAGGACCGTACTCAAAGCTACAGTTCATCCCTTGCTGACCATCAAACCCTCTAACAGCTACATTCAGTTTTGCCAAGGAACTGGGGTCCGTGAAGGGTCGTACGGCAGCAGCACTCGGGTACAGCTCTGGTGTGGTTACATAAGGCTTTGTGTTGGCGCTTCCAGTTTTTCACTCGACTCCTTTCCCAAAGCACCTGAAAGAAGCAGTCTCCACACCCAGCTTTAATTTCACCGGAACGCTTTCTTGCCCGGCTGAAAGCCGAGACAGTGCCTGCATTGTGCGGCCGATCTGGTAACAAACACTTGCTGTGCAAGTTCAGCACGAGGACAAAGATTTGGAATTTTGTTTTAATCCTCAAATAAACTAGGTAAACAAGTTTGTTAATGCCCCTTTTGTTTAGGCGAAATTTTGGCCCTCTTGCACCCATCATTATGGGAACCGCAAGAGAAAAAGGAATGAGAAGAACTGGGTGTCCCCCCTGCCTCCTCGCAGAGGCAGCTGGGGAAAGCAGCAGCCCCACAGCTTGGTCAGGCTCACGCTGGCCCACAGGGCTCCTAAAAGCCTCACAAAAGCACATGAAAGGCGACCGGATAACAGGAAACAACAGCAGAAAACAAAATACCAAAATCCAAGCAAACAAACAACCACTAAAACCCAGCAGCAAAATCAGTGGGGATAAAAGACCCGTCCTTCCAAAGGGGCAAAATTTGATGATGGCAAAAAGTTACTTGGAGCAGCGAGAGGAGACTGACTGCAGAGCAACTGCATGAAAAAGGAGGTACATTAAAACACAGGGAAAAGTGACGCTTGCGGAGGAAGCAGACGCTTTCCCACCCTCATCCCAGGCATTTCTGCAAGCCCCTTTGCTCGGGCTAATTTGAGCTTCCTACAATCAGATCATCTGACTTTGTGGAGAGGAGCCCACATTTCCCACAATGAACCCTGGCTAAGATAAAGTTTTCTAAAAACACGTGCTTCCAGCTTCAAAACTTTCCATTGATGGAGAATCCACTATAAATCTCACAAAACTGCTCTCATGGGAAACTGCATACCAATATGTGAATAAAAATCCCCATTTCCAGGGGGGAACATGGAGCTACTGGATTTTGTGAATCAGCCCAGAAAGCCCCTTCATAAAGTTTCAGTTCCACATGCAGGTACTGTGATTTTTTTCCCGTTTGTCCTTGCAGGTTTTTGTATTGCTCTTGTTCAATCAGGCAAAATACCTTGCAGGATCCGCTCAAATGCCTTGGAGCAGGAAGGCACATCAATGTATCCGGAATACAAAAATATCATGTTATCCTGATTAGATCTGCTTTCCATAAACTGATGTTGACAGATATGGTGCTCACTTTAAGACCCATATTAACATATGAATAAGTGGCCTATCACCTTTATCCTTTAAAAATGTAGCTAGATGGAATTTTCCAGATCTTTCCCACTGGCTTTTCCTCGTTTATACTGTTATACTCCTTTTAGGCTAGACTAAACCAAACGTAGAGCACCAGGCCATTCAGGACAGCACAGGACAAGTGTAGCTGGCAACATGACACTTGAGAGCCATTTTGCCGGTAGGTGACACTGGGTTTACCTATGTTGTGTGGATCAGCCCAACACTTCACTGTAACAGACAAAACTCTGTGGCAGAGAAAGTTCTGCAGCGAGAAAGGCCTTTAAGGGGAAACAAGCAGAGAGGGAGGAAAGGAAGAACATATTACTCCAATTCCAAGAAAAAACCATCATTATGCATAAATCCCAATTGGATTTTTTTCTCTCTTTTTCATTAGAGAAGAGGCAGCATTTGGGGGGCTTATTTCAACTAGTCTAGATTCACAGTGAGTGAGTTTTGTTTCTAATACACGTGGCAGGCTGATGCTTTGGGAAGAGAGAAAATCTCCACTTCAGGAAGCCCCACCTTGGTTCCTGTTTCTGGTATCACCACACGAAGTACAAAAGCACCCAAACAACCCAAAATCCAAGGTTTAAATAATTTCATAGCATATACACATTAAAGAGACAAGTACAAATACTACAGAATGAACCGAATCACTTTTAAAATACTTATATTTGTTTAACCGTTAAAAACAGACACAGAAAGAGGTAGCAAGGCTAACAATTCCCTGCTGCTGCAGTTAGTGTTGCCTGCATGCACGGGGGAGCTACCCTGGTACGGAATCTCTGGACATCGTTTCTGGACAGGACTGCAGACAAAGCGCGGTTTATTTCTGACAATACTACGTGAAAGATTGAGGCAATCCACAGGCTCACCAGCAGCTGCTTCCCGTTGTCTGTCTGGCTTAACAAAAAGGCATTGAAAGAGAAAGGTTATCTGTGTTTGACTGCGGAGAGAGAGTGCGCGCACGCCAGCGAGAGCACCCGCACGGAGGGGCTAACAGGAGATGGCACGTGCCCTGCCACAGGGCAAAGGGAAAGCAAGACAAGGTGTTTGTCCCCGAGTTAGGATACGTGGAGTTTGGTATTAGCTTGGTCCCTTGGATGTCAGCATCGCTTTATGCTCAGAGCTGGAAGCGGAGCACAGGGGTGCGGGACCCCGGGCGTCCCCACGGTGCGTGCGCACCCTCTCTCTCACAGCCTCTCTCAGGCTTCCCAGTGTTCCAGCAAGGTCAATTCAAGAGGATTTCCCATCCAACATGTAATAGCGATACATTAAACCTAGGACCAGCGCTCCGAAGATGGGGATTAGCCATGTTGACCAGAAACTACAGGGAGATAAAGAAAAGAAAAAACAACCCACACACAACATAAAACAGAAGAAAGAAGAAAGTTAATAATTTATTCAAGATGTTGAGCATTTACTACGTGTCTGTTTTGATCTAGGAAACCCTCAAGAGCTGCCTCACCAGCTAACACACCAGCCCCATTGGTCTCGGATCCCCACGGCAGGACAGTCCCCGAGCGAGGCCCCTGTTGCTGCAAGGACGGCTTAGTTGCTTATAAAAGAGCAGACGAACTGCTGAGGTTTCCAGCACGGCACATACAGAAACCAATTTGTTTTTTGTTTTGGGTTGTTTTCCTAAAGAAGCCAGGCTGTAATTTGCGCTATCCAAACAGCTGAGTTGACTCAAGGATGGAAATTGCTACAGCTATCCCACAATAAATCTTCTTCGCTCATAAACCAGAAGCCACAGGCAGTGCTCGGAACTCACCTTCAGCAGCCTCCTTGGCAAAAAAAGTCCTGCGTGAACTACAAAAGCTCTGAGCCCTGTCTTGGCTGTAGGCACTGCTGAAATTTCAGCTAAATTAGGCTGTGTTGCCACAGGGCTGTTATGCAGCCTGATACCCTGCTTGGGGCTATCTGCCTGCCGGGAGGCCGGTGCAGCCACGTTGTGGAGGGGTTTGTTGCCTTCATGCTGGAGTTAGTACGTAGTTCTAGAAACAGCAAGTCCCAATCTCCCAATCTCTTATTTGAAGAGGATACTATACCTTGTTTGGCCTGAGGACGTCACATTCGGGTCCTGAAGGAGGAAAGGGAAGGAGTAAGCAGGGCAAAAAACAAACATTACGCGTGTGTGAATAAAACTACACGACTGAACACCTGACTACAGAAACAGAGGGAAAAAAACTTCACTTTTTCCCCCCAAACGCCCTCTTTCCTGTCGGTCAGGAAGGTGGATGCCTCCTTCCCCACCTCTGCATTCTTTCCATCAGTCCGACTGCTGCTGCTCAGCCCTTGCCCTCACGCTGGAAGCGACACCTCTTTCAAACACCCAGGCCTTGCTCGTCACCTCCCAGCTCCCTCCAACTCCTCCCTTGCGCACAAACGGTTTCCAAACTTTAATATTTCCCCTTTCATAAAGTTTTTTGAGGTTTTAACCACTTCTGTCCACATTATGAGGTTCTCCGTGAGGCTTTGGCAGCTCTCTTGGCCATTGCACAGGCTCTGCCTCTGCACCCGGCTGCTGCGACGTTACTGCTCTCCGCTCTGATCAACCCCTGCCTGCCCCACACGGCCCTTCCTGCCCATCCCGCACCCCTTCCGTGGGTCTCCCTGCCCCTCGCCTGCCTTGACGCACTCGGGGGACGCTAAACACGGCCTCGTGTCTGGGGAAGTTACCTTGGGGCTGGATCGCAGGAGAGAGCTGTGCTTTTTGGCGTTCCCTTTCCCACTTTTCTTGCACTACTGACTTCTATCTCTTGCTATTATTCTTAAAAATATGCCCAAATGTAATTTAAACCTGATTTTGCACATTGAGGAAAAAAAAAAAAATCAGCTCTTAGCTGTTAATAAGTCACTGGCCTTTCTCCTTAGAGGTCTTTGTAAGTTTTGATAGCAATAGAAGAGAAATCAATTTTCCTGCTCACCCGTGAACATCAGAATTTAACAAGGTCTTTCCTTAGCCACTATTATAATATATGATCTATTTTGAAAAAAAAGATCCAAGCAAACAACAAAAAAAAAGAATTTGCAAAAATATTTCACTTTTAACTCTAAGACAGATTAATACCTATTTTTACACATATTTCCGGCCTGTGATATGTGAAATAGAATTGAATCAAACAATAAACTGAAAGATTAGTATACGCATAATCGTGCAGCGCTACCTTGTAACTACGAGTAGGTTTCACCCAGCCTGAACTGCTCTTTCTGCAGCCGAGCCTAACAAACAAACGCTCCCAAGGGCTGCATTGCTGCCCGCTCTGCGCACGGTTTCCGCGCCGATTCCCGGTACTCTGCAAGTGGCCCTGCTCTAACAACATCTAATGAAAGCGTTGTTGAAGGCAGCGCTGTCTCTGCTCCAAGCCTTCGAGCCAACCACCAAGAGCAGCCAGCTGCGAGACACACGTTTGCCTCTCAAAGGGGATTCTATTTATTACCATTTCCCCATCCCCATCCATTTCAAAGGCATTTCTGTGTCCCATTCTGATCCAGGCGTACCTGAGTTTTAAGCAACCCCAGTGATTTCTCGGGCAGTCAACAGAGAATTCTTGTTTTACGGCCAGCCCCACAGTGGCTGTGTATGTCTCCTGGCTTGAATGCAAGAACACTAACAGCCCAGGGACCAGGACGCAGCGAGGTATTAAAAAAAAGTCTGTGGCTCAAGGTGTGGTAATAACATCACCGATGGCAGGAGAGAGGGCACAAGAAACACTCCTGTTCCACACTGAAGTGCCTGCTGAGCTCCTCAGCAAAAACAAAGGAGTTATTTGCTTGGCAGATTTGTAGTTTGTCTAAACAAAGCAAAAGCTCCATGGAAAGAAGAGGGAAAAAAAAAAAAAGAGAGGGGGAGTTACTCAACTTCGTCATTCTCTGAGCCTTGGGCAGCAAGGCGCAGCCTTGCCAAGAGCACAGGAGGGATTTTCATGTAATTAACCCAGCTCCTCCCACTGCTTCAACAAGAATTTATAGCAGCAGCTCAGCATCTCTTCTGTGAGATCTGCAGCCCCCGGCTCGGCACAAACAATTTATATCTTGTATTTATATCTTGTATTTCTTCTAACTTCATGCGGAGTCATAGGTCACACTGCGCTAGGCTGTTCTGGGTCTAGGCAGTGGCTACTCCTCCTTGGCTGGGACAACTCGTGTCTTGTCAGCAGAGGCTCATGGAATTTGTTCGAGCAGAGGAGTAAACTCGGAAGCCTAATAGCTGCAAAACAGCTGGTCTCTCTGTGCTACCTCTCCTAGCTCCACGTCAGAGCTGTGTAAACTTGACCACCCCAAAAACAGCGCAACTCAGTACTAAGCAGGAAAACCAGCTGTCCGTAGAGAAGCTGCGTGTCTGAACATGCAAAAGAGAGAGCTCCAGCTTTCCTCCAAGAAACAAAATTAATGAGAAAATTAACGATATCTCTTCAGCCCCATTTTGAGAACCCCACCGTGACTGGCACTGAATGAAGCACCCCTGTCCCAAAAGCAACAGTCTGTGAGACTGAAGTAATTCTCCTGGGTAAGCAGAACCCCTTCTAGAAGTCTTCAAACTTTATAATTAACACTTGTGAACAATACTTTCATTTAGGGCAAACCTCAAAGACATTAAAAATATATAAAATATATACTAATTAAACATAGTACAGTTGCCTCAGCATTAAATCATTAAATTAAAATGGAAGAGTAAGACACTAATAGCTTACCTTAGAACCTTCATTTTTACGGTCATCCTGTGAAGGGGAAAAAGAGAAGAAAAAAAAGTAAGCACCAACTATAAGAGAAGCCAGCAGTCATCACGAAGGAGTCCTCATGATCCGTGCAATTGTTTAGACTCCACTTCCAAAGCAATTCCACCCCGACAGCTCTGGCTCTGCAGTGGGCAGGAGCCGCTGGTCATGCTGGGCCCCCATGAGCTGCCACCCTCCAAGTCCCAAACTGCAAGGCAAGGCCAAGTCACTGTGCCACCAAGGAGGGGACTCAGATTAGCTTCTTCGATGACACTCGTGTAAGTGTGGTCAGAGATCATTTTGGAACGGGGAAAGAGAAGAAAATTAATTTCCCCACAGGGACATAAAAACCTACCCCCTGCTCATTTTGCAGGGCACATCTTGGTGTACTAGTTTGCTGGGTCACCTCAAGGAGGGTGATACTTCTACCCAGTGCTCGAGAGGAGGCTGCTGCGCCCAGCAGGCCTTACCGGGTGGATCTCCCCTATATAGTAATCCTTGAGCATTTCCCTGGCATCCAAGGAGTGCCCCACGTCTTCAAAGCTCTCCGTGGCATCTCTGCCGGCCTGTTCGAGCAAAACCTCTTCTCCACCTGGATGCTGCAAAAGAAGACTCAAGGTGAGCATAAAGGGCCCCTCTCTTCTACCCTTTCAGGATGCCACAGCTGCTTCAAGACAACATCGCAGGACGAGCCCCCTGAAGATCCAAGTGCCAAGTGCTCTCTGCTCACAGACACCTGTCAGACCACAGCCCTAACGTTAAACAGAGGTGTCTGATGTGTCAGAAACGGCCTGGGCGGTCACGCTCTGGTGCGATTCCGCTTCCCTTGAGGGGTTGTGCTCCTCACTAGCGCTGTCAGGACCATATTTCCAGGAGAGGGACGAGGAAAGCACTAAGCATAGGGTCAGCAAAGTACCATCTCTATACAGCATGCGCACAAGTATGCGTGTGAACAAATCGTGCAGTTTAAATCATCAGTTAATCTGGTTAAACCGATAAAGTGACCAGGATTCTGAGTACACGTACAGGGACTAGTCCTGTTTTCTAGAGCACTGGGCAACCAGTGGACAAGATGAGACTTGTTACCAGTTGCTTGAACACATCCCTACAACCAGCAAGTCTGGGACAGGAGAGACGTTAGACGAAATTTCGGATCAAAGAACTGAATGAAACACCTGCTCCTGCAGCGCCGTTTGTCTTCACACAGGCACACAGCACTTGTCAATACCCCTCTGCCTTCACACTGCCTGTTTCTGCTGCCAAAAGTCTAGATATGCCCTCTCGGATATCACACCTCATAGCAAACACGTTCAGTGAGAGACACAAGACTGTTTACTCCAGTGAGCTGTTGTGGCCAGTTCTGCAGTCCTCGGGCCAGAGTTCTTTTCTCCAAATAAATCCCTTTGTTGACCGAGTGCGTAAGAAAACCACCGCTGTGGACAGCCACGCGGGGCAAAGTCTGCAGTCCAAGACGCAGCGCGGTTTTACAGCCGAGGCAACCGCACGACTCGCTGCCCACGAGGCCGCACTCCGCCTGCCCCAGTCCTGCTTCTTGATCCCGGGGCCCCAGCGCGGGGACTGGCCTAGCAGGAAAACAGCCCTGCAAAAGGGAAGGGAATTGCTGCCTGCCAGGAGAGCTGTGAGAAACACACAGGCTAGAGCACGACCACCCTTTAGACCAGCTCTTCTGCTTTAAGCCTGCAAAGGCTGCTCAAGAGCGTCCTGCCAGAAAATCTCATTTCAAATGGAAAACTACCAGACTAAGATTTGGAAGAATTAACCTTATTTTTCTCATTATCAACTCTAAAAGAACAGGCAAAAATCCCTAAAACCAGGGAAAATGGTGAGCATATTGTCTTTTGGTAACAACCAGTCTTTACATATGCAAGTGAAGAAAAATGATAAAGTACAAGAGAAAAAAATGGTAAAGTTTTCTTCTCCTTACGTGTTTGGGTCTGAAGTCTTTCTATGCACTCATTAACTCCACAAGTGAGAGAAAAAAAAAAGATCTTTATTTGCGCACATCTGCCCTTCACTATAATCTCCAGGTCAAAAAATAATAATAAAAAAATCCTCAACAATATTTTGGCATATTGTGCTTCTGTCCTAGTCTAGACACCCACATCTGCAGCCAGACGCTTCCTACCTCATCATACCTGAGCAAATGCAAAACCAGACTATTTATACAAGAACTCATTACTCCAACCACAGATTTTCCCAAAACTACAGCTCCTGCAGGAAAACACAGAAACTGCAAGAAGCATTAGAGACTCAGAAGCCAAACACTATTTACGGAGGAAATAAAGGCTGAAATGAAGGTTTGCTCATTCTACAACAAAATGGACAACAACTAGCAAGAGCCATGGAGAGGTGGCCCCAAGAGCCCCACAACAACAGTAATGTGACCAGCACTGCCTTGTCACTGCAGTCGGGAACACGCACAATAAATAAAATACTGACAGCAACAGCCTCTCAGCACCAACTGAGGAGGATATGGCCAAGAACACCGCGTGAAGAAAGCAGGGAGTTTTATGGAGAGAACGAAACCCACCACAACTGTCACTAGTATAAGGTTCTCTGCAGAGTCCCCAACTCGGAGAGCACGAGAAGAGCTGCCCTTGTCACAGCCTTGTCACACAGTGGGGTAAAACCCAACACTTACTCGTACTCTGCCCCACCGACTGACAGATCTGGGGTATGGTGCTCCCAGCCCAGACCCATTCCACTTGGGAACTCTTTCAGGCCGATCTCCAGTCAGGTCTGGCCCAGGTAGGGGAAGCAGGTCCCAGCACGTGCCAAGACACGAAGTCCTGCTGGCTGCAGGACCCAGCTAACCCACAGAGGGGTATCCTGAAGAGCCTCTCTGACTCTTCTGGTCCCACGTAAAGTGGAGAAAAACACATCCCTCTGTCACAGGAATGGGTGAGAATAAGTATGTTACAGACTGCGCACAAGTTAAAAGCCGCAGACTCTTAATATCACCGCAAAGAGCCGCATCACTGCTCACCTATCTGCCCACGGAGCCCTTTTTGCTCTTGCCATGGTCTACATTTGCTTTCCTGGCCTATTGCAGTTCTGGGTATCATTTGTATCACATACATTGGCAGTCTCGTTTACCTAGATCTGAAAGAAAATTCAGAGTTTGAAATCAGGGATACCATTATGGCAACAATCACACTTCGTTTTAAGCACTTACAAGCACCAGAGAGATTCCAAATCTCTTGGAAACATCTATGAGATTTTAGATGCTGTCTTGGCACATCTCCTGCATTTTGTTCATGTTCTTATAATTCAACAGGTTTTTACTAGGTGATAAATATGTTTTAGTTGTTTCCATTACAGAACAAGTGACAGAAGTTTAAATTGATCTATATTGCAACCAATTTTGAATCGGTAAACTAATGGATGACCCTCTGTACTTTGCTTGCAGGAATCGCAACGCAAAATTCAACAATATTTTAGCAGTGAGGCTTCTTGGAGATGACACAATCCCCGAGATAACGCCCCAGCGCGATTCAGCAATCCTGTGCACATAATCTGTGGCCAGGGGCCAGAAAGGGCAACGATCAGACACTGCTTCAGTGACTACACGGGATCCAGAGGAAATATCAGGCACTGAGGCCCTGACATCTGCAGCTGGAGCAGCTGGGAGCTCTAATGCAAAACAATTTATCGGACACAGTAGTAACTTCTGAGCAAGACAAACCCTTCTGGTTCTCAGCACTTACACATCGTTTCCTTGTCAGTGGGCTCATTAGGTACTAAAGGGTATTTTCGACAATAAATACGAGCCTGCTCTACATTTCCAAGCGTCACTATGCCAGTGAAGGGTGCAGATAACAGAGATACTGCCGTGCTCCTCTTTCCTTCCCTAACCCATGCAGATCTTTCTCATGTTACAACAAGGCAAACGGGACAAAGGGTTTGGAAAGGGCAACGCCGAATCCCACAGCTGGATAACGCTCGGGTCACTGCTGAGGCTGCTGCCCTGCACCTCGCTCACCTCATGCAGCAAAGCGTTTTCTGGGCTCATTTACAAAGACCTGAGGAATGCTGACAGCGTCCCTGGGGCCACACCGCGAATGCCGAGGTGACAACTGACCCACGCTCTGCAACAGGGGCTCATTCACCCTGCGGGTCTGGTGGTAAATGTCTCCAAAGCACCTTCCTAGCACCGAGCCTGAAAAGCAGCGGCCAGCACCCACGGCTGAGCTCGGGGACACGCGCTGGGTTGGGCTTTCCCATTTCCCGGCCTCCGGCTGGCTTTGGCTCTTCCCAAGCCCCAGGTGCTTTGTAACCAGGAGCAAACGGCTTTTTCAGCTCCTGATCCCTTCTTCCTCCGAATCCCGGCAAGTTGCTGCACCCCAGTACGCTCGGGTAGGGAGTCCCGCAGTTGTTCCCTGTTGTGTGCAGAAGCAGCGTGTGCCAACAGCGCTGGCGCAGCCACAGAGCCCACAGGTGAGCAAAGGCCGCCGGTTTATGGCCCTGTGAAGACTCCGAACTGAGCGGAGGCCGCCGGGGCCACCGGGGCTCCTTCCCGAGGCCGTTTGGGGCGACCCGAGGCGCTGCCCTGCGGGGGCCGGGGCCATGGGGTCGCCGTGACCGCCCCACGTCCCCCTGCCGCGCCAAGGGCCGAGCGGGCGGCTCTGCAGGAGCCTTCTGTCCCCGGGGCGCAGAAATCCTGTCCCCAACCCCTACCCGCGCCCCGGCCTCCTCCCTGCCGCTCCCGCCACCGCCGCCCCGGGCTCTCGGTCCCCCCCGTTCCCCCCGCCGGGTCGGAGGGGCCGGGACGGCCGCGGGAGCCGCCCCCTCCGGCCTCACCTCCGCCAGGAAGCGGGTGACATCGTAGACGCGGCCGTGGATGACGAGCCAGGCCTCGCGGCTCGAGTTGCGCCGCGCCACCTCCTCGCGCGTGAAGAGCGGCCCCGCGCAGCCCGCGGCCTCCCCGCGCCCCGCCGCCGCCATGCCGCCCGCCAGCCGCTTCGCGGAACGACGTG
>JAWLRI010000897.1:1606943-1617836 GCA_034781795.1 Crypturellus tataupa | reverse complement strand
TTCCGCCAGCTCCGCGACGTCCTGCAGGGTAGGCGCGCGGGGGCACCGGGGGGCAACGCGGGGCCGCGGCCGGGCCGGGCCGGGCCTGACCCGCCTCTCGCCCCGCAGCGCTGCTCGTGCGGCCGCTCGAGAAGGAGCCGGCGGTGGCGAAGCTGCTGCGCGTCATGCAGTTCCTGTCGCGCATCGAGGAGGGCGAGAATCTCGGTGGGTGCCGCGCGCGACGGGGGGGGTCGGGGAAGGGCCTCGCGCGTGGCCCGGGACGACGGCCCCAGGGGGATCCGACCGGGTCCGCTTTGGGAGTGTCCGTGTCGGGGGGTTCCAAGGCTTTCCCTGCTTGCAAGAGGGCCCCTGCATACCGGCGCCTTCTCCTTGAGGCACCCAGCATCCACCCTCATTTTCCTCTTCGTTACTCTGGAGTGTGCTGTCAAACCGAGCAAAGGAAGCAGCTTGCTTTCGGTAAGGTCCCCATAAGGCATCTGTGTGCGAACAGCGTGAATTAATCGTTGTAGACTGCACCTTTGATAAAGAGTCGGAACTGACCCCTCTTGAGTCAGCGATTGGTATCCTGGAGCTCATCCAGAAAGAATTCTCAGTGGACGAAAAGACGATGGAATCTGTCCAGAAAACGTTGAAAGAAGCTGTAAGGCGCTCTCTTATTTCTTTATCATTAACAGGCTAAAACACTAGCATCTTTCATCCAAGCTGTGCTCAGGCATAGGCACAGAGTGGTCAAAATTGCTCTATAAGGGGATTTTTTGAAATTTATTTACACATTGTACGTTACGGAGTTTACTGAAACAAATGGTATAATCACCAGTATTCTTAAATTAACACCTAGGTTGATTATGTATGTCCATTGACCCTGTGCACTGGGCCTTTTTTTAACCTGTCTTTTGTTATCTCGTTTTTGTACCTTTGTTATCTTGCTTTTTTACTATTTAGGGAATATGCTGCTCTGAAAATACAGATCTACTTCAGCCTGGTGCTGCCATAGGTGAATTGAAACTAGAAAGCACAAAGTAGAATGTATTTTATGTGTTTTTCTATGGATATTTTTTAATAAGTGCCATACTTTTGTCTTAGAATAGTTTTGTTTATATGACAAAAAGAATCATATTCCATGACAAATCATAGCAGTGGTTTGGTTACAGATGCATAACAAAGAATACATAGCAAAGAAATTGCTGTTCTTTGTCTTCTGTAGGCTGTTATAGTCTGCATCAAAAATGGAGAGTTTGAGAAAGCTTCAAAAATCATCAGGAGACACATGGGGAAGACTCCCCCGAGCCAGGTGAGCGGGACTGAATGAGAAGTGACGGTCTCAGAATGGGGCCCAGTTTTATGGGCTCTGTGGGGACGTGTCTGAGTTGTTCTAAATATGTCTCCTGCCTCTTATGGATATATGATAAAAGGGAGAAAGGATCAGGGAGATGAAAATGTAATGACTTGTCATTGAAAGAAGAACCCTTGGCTGCTTAGCGTTTAAATTTCATGTTGACAGTCAGTTTAGAAATCCTTTTCTCTGACCCGTGACTGCGCTTCATGGGTCCTTCAGACAAAACACCAACCTTGGGGCTCAAGCCAAGCTGAAGCTCAGCCTGGAGCACGAGTTGTACGGAAGGGCTGGGTCTGCAAAGCACAGAGTTTCCCTTTCTCATATCTCCAGCTGGTGCAGTGTCTTGGGCACCAGAACCCAAATGTCAGAGCTGCTGAAACCAGATGGATCTCCTGCTCCTCCTGCCCTTTCCCAACCTCATGTCAGGGCGACTTAGTTGAGCTTGGAGAGTGTGGAATAGGAAAAGCCCAATCTTTGTCCATATCCCATTTCCTGAACTTGTTGTTTGTATCTCTTGTATTTATTTGTATATTCTTATTTCTTGCCTAGAAAATGAGGACAGAGTTTCTCAGTATTATCCGGGAGAGGAATTTGGCTCATCCAGCGATCGCAAACTTCTCCTACAAGGATTTTCAGCACAACATGTTCCAGTTTGTGGAGATGTATGTGGATGATTCGGAGCCATTGCTGCTAACGGTGCGTGTCTGCCCTGGTGACCTGACCTGTCATCCTGCTCCTTCCTGCTTCTGGGGCAGAAAGAAAATGGCAGGAGATGCAGGCTGGGCTTCCCAGGAGGTGGTGCAGGACAGTAGGTGGCTTTAATGTGACTTTGATTTATGAGTTTCAGAATTTGGCACCTGCTTAACAAGGGGCTAACTCCACAGTATCTTGAATTCAGTCAAGCCCTTGAATATTTCTTCAGCCTATATTACAAGTTTTAATTGATAGTCATTGATTTTGTACCTATAATCAATTCAATTTCAAGTAACTGCTGAAGAGACCTTTAGAATGTGATAAAATTAAACTGCATTACATGGGATCATTTTTATAATGGTTACATGCTCTTTCTCTGTCCAAGATGGTGAAAAAAACTTTCAATTCAGAATGTGCTGAAGAACCAAAACGCCCTGCAGCAGCTCCCGAGTCTGCAAATGGGCTGCCAGACCCAGCAGGTGCCCCCAAGCCTGCAGAAAGAGCACAGGATGCGGCAGGAGCTCCCACGCCTGCAGAAGGGGCAGAGAACCAAGCAGTAACTCCTGAGCATATAGAAGCAGCGGCCAACATCGTGGAAGAGTCTCAAGAGCCTATGGAAATAGCTAAAGAACCAGCAGCAGCAGCAGATCCAGGACCTATGGAAGGGTCCTCCAAGAACTCGGAAAGGTGGGCAGAGAAATCTGGCCCTGTGCTACAGCTGACATCTGGCAGCAGTTTTCTTTTGAGGGGTGGTTTGCTCTGTGCAGGCAACTCCATTTCCCTGAATGCTCACCCAAGCAGGTCTGCCCAGCAAGGGTTTTTCCTTTGAGAAGATGCAGATTTTTGCCACGGTCCGTGGCTGCTCAGCCCGTTAGATCCCAGGAGGGTGCCTGGCTGCTCTCTAGCAGGTGGCACTGGCATCTTCAGCAGAGCTGCTTGCTGGGGTGCTGGCCAAGAGGTGCCCTGCCCTGTTTCAGGAGGAGGGAAGTCCTTCCTGGATCTGGTCAGAGTGAATTGCTGATGGTCCCAGCATAGAGGAAGCCCCCGATTTCAGGGAAGTGGAGCTGCCTTGGTGAAGTCTTTATAAGCTGCTTAGTTCTGTTTATTTTGTAGGCAGCCCCCTGGAACCATAACCACATACGGGATTTCTGTTCTGAGAGAAGCCTTCAAGATCCTGTCGGACTCCCAGGATTCCGATGCGCTCTTCACCAAACTGGATGAAACAGACATTTCTTTCCCCAAGCAACTATCTCCTTCTGTATCCCACAGAACCAAGAGACGGAAAGAAGTGGAGAGTCAAGAATCTGAGATCTCAGAGTCTCTTGAAATAGTCCATAAGGGCAAACGCTTGTTGACTATAAGCGAACTGGTAATGGAGCATGACAGCCAGTGCAGCGAGTTGAGTGAGAGCCCAGACTCATCCCAGGAGCCGGTTGTATCTTCTGCTTCCAGACCTGCTCAGAAATCGCATGACCAGCCTGCCTCTTCTAAAAGTCTCAAGTACGAAGCCCATCTCTTGCGGTATATTCTAATCTGCTCTCAGTGCTTTGACAGAGCTGATGTTAGTAGAGTGAACAACAAAACCCTTTTATCTTTAGTTCAAGATGAGAATATTGACCATCTTTGTCTACTAGTGTAGGTGCAACTGGCTGAGGTAAATGGTCTATTGGCCAAGTAATTACTGTTTGGTAGACAGTAATGGAGCTGAGAAAATGATCCCACTTCAACTTGTACTGAGTCAGAGTTGTGACTGGTGTTGGTGGGTGATTCCAGTGGGCATATTGCAAGTAACGGGTGTTTCCGTACAGGTTGATGGTTGTTGGTGATAAATGTCTTTCCAGAAGCTTTAGCTGATCACGTGCATCTGCTGATGTCTTGTTCTTGAATGTTTATGTGCAAGAAAGGAACTAAAATGTGCAACTTCGTAAGTGAGAAGAGAGAGCAGTTATTCTGCTGTAATCATAAGTGGTTTTGGTTATATGCTCTATGGTAGCCACAGGCAGAACTTATACAGTATTTTTAAATCATCCAATTGAATCTCCTAGGGCTGTGTTTGACTGCTGCCACTTGGGTTTCAGTGAGATGCCTCCGTAGCTTAGTTGATGGCAGTAGTGTTGGCAGTGACGTGACAAGAATTAAATGCTGCTTGAGAGTACTCAGGGCTTCTGTGCTGAGCTGTCAAGTTCTTGCCAGGGAAGTCCAGCTGTTTTTGTTTTCTGTAACTACTTCATTATGTAGTTAATCCAGATCTGTTTCTGTAAATCCTGATCACAAAATAGTGTGTCGTTGGAGAACTTGTTGTGAACTGCATCACGTTCGGGACTCTTAAGGCTTGTGGGAATGCAGGAGGTGGCAGATGTAGCTACTGCTTCGGGGGTGGACAGGCTGCCCTGCTCCTCTGCCACACGCTCTCATGCCCGTCTGCTGCGATCCACATGGTCCTGCACCTTCCTCCTGCTGGGCAGAGAGCAGCGGGTTGTCTCGGGAGCCCTTTGGGCTACTGCTTAGTTACCTAGAACAAACCTTTCCGTAGCTCACAGCTGCATTCCGTGTTTGCTTGCTTTCAGGCTCTCCAAAGCAAGGTGGAACAGCTCATTTGCTGAACAAGGCAAGGATGTTTGGAGTGAGGAAGATGACCTGTTTGCAGATGCAGGTGAGAACAGAATCCCTTGTTTTAGTTGGTAGCTGATAACCTGGCTTGGTGGCTTGCTCGCAGGTGGCTTCCTGCCTTCCCCATGGCTGCATTTCGAAACTAGAATGAAAACCAAAGAAAACAGTTGTACCGCTAATCTGAAATGCATGCCTGAAACTCCTGCTCAAGTTTCAGAATAATTATCCTTAACTTCCAGATGTAATTATCAGAACTGCAGGTTTCCCAATTCCCATTTTTACCGCTGTGTAGTAAGGGTTAAGTTTACCTTTTCAGAGAACATCTTTCTTATGCAGTTCCTTTGGCAGGTAGATACACAGCTAAACTGGCACTGCTGATGAGAAGTAGTGGATGAGGCTGGAACATCTTAATTCCAGCTTTAAAGTGCAGTGTAGCTGCTTTTTCGATGGATGCCCCATTCTCCTCTACAAAGTAGCTATTTAAAAACAAAAATGATCCCTTTGGGTCGGTTACTGGCAAGGCAGTTAATGCCTTGAAACAGAATGCTGTGAATGCTGTAGCTGCAGAAAAGGGGGGATAAAGAGATCCAGTTTCATTGTTGTGCTCAGGATCTCTTTGTTGTAACTGACTGCCAAGTCCTGCTCTTGAGCCAGGGGCAATGTCTCTGGGAGCTGTGTGCCCCTCGTAACCCACTTGATTTGTTTTTCAGTGTTGCTCGAGACGAACAGCCACAACTCCACGGTCTTTGGTTCCAAGAAGCAGGTAACGTGGAGCTCTTAAATCCTTTCTGTACGACCCCCTTCGAACCTGGCCTGTAGCAGAGCAGGCTGCAGCTAACGTGAGCTGGGCTGTGCGGGGGCTCTCCCGAAGCTCCAACCGCCTCCAGGCAGTGCACGGTTCACCAGGGCTGCACAAGCTGTTGCGCTTCAAGTGGAGCAGAAGCCACTGATGAAGAGGGATGTTTAGTGACACCGTGTCCGGGCTTGATCCGAGCTGTGCAGCTCCTTGTACTCGCGGAGCAGGCTCGAGTTTCTCTGCCAGACTCAGGGCACTTTGATATTTGGCTAAATCCATCTGCCGTCCACGTGCCCAACATTAGTAGTTGAGGAAGTCCTCCTCCGTGATGGATGTGGTTTGGAACGAGACCTGCTGTGTTCCCCAAGCCCCGCAGAGGCTCTTAGCTGCCGTGTGCACGTGTCTCACGCAGATGTCACCATCCAAGAGCACCGAGTCAGGTGCTTTTAGCAACTCTTCTGCTTGATTTTTGGGTAAATAACAGCTTTTGTGCTGCTGTGCACAATGCAGTACTTTGTTCATTGAATCAGTCCCTTCAATTCTTTGTTTCATCTCAATACAAAAATCCAGGGGAGCTGCAGAGCTGAACTTGCAGATTCTCTGCCTGTGTGCGAGCGCCTCTGACGACTGCCCTTGCATCAAGGGTAGCTCCTCTCCCAGGCAGCCAGCACTGTGTTGGGGATCAGAACTCTTTCCAACCTGCCGTGGTTGAAGTTTAGTGTTGTCTTTATTTGTGGCACTTTTCTCCGTGTTACTAGAAGAGATTGTAGAGGAAAAGGTGGATAATACAGCAGGGAGCAGAGGGGATAGTGCAGCGTCTCAGCCAGGTGCAGCCCCCTCCTCAAACTGCCATGTGGATCACAGCGTTTCTCACCTGCTCTCTTGTAGAAATGGACAATCCAGGAGAGCGAGTGGATCAAAGAAGGAGTGAAGAAGTTCGGGGAAGGCAGGTGGAAGTCCATTTGCCAGAAATACCCCTTCCAGAACCGCACGGCAGTGATGATCAAGGATCGCTGGCGGACCATGAAGAAGCTGGGAATCCTCTAAAAGCAGAAGCCAAAGGACCTTCAAAGCAGGAACTTTCTTTTCCTTTGCAAGATGGACCAGAGCAATAATAGCAGTGAGGTTCCAGAGCTCTTCCTGAGGGGTGACAGCGGCTGCGGGACAACTTGGTACTGGAGAACGCTGCAGCCCACGGGACCCGTGTGTGACAGCAGTAGGACACCGTGTCTCCTAGCCGCAGCTGCCAAGTTTACATCTGCGCTTGGCAGAAGCTGTTCAATCTGCCTGGCTCTTACTCAGACATGGCCTGGAGTGAGAATCTGCCTCCTGCAGCTGCTGCAGAAGGGATTTCAACCTCGTGGGCTGCTGAGATGACAGTTTTATCTGCTCAGATACTGTCAAATCAGTGGGTATTATACATTTTAATTTGTCTTAAACTGTGTTGTGTGTGTGTGGTTTTGTTTTTTTTTGTCTGCTTCTCTAGGGAGAAGCAGAAGGTAGTCCCAGAGATTGTGTGGAAAGAAGAATTTTAGACAAGGTGTGGGTTTTGTGTTTTCGTTTTTTTGTTTTTGTTTTTTTTTTTTTACATTTCTCTCTGCTTTGTAAATGTGTAGTTTGCAAGTGGGAATTTCTCTCCCCTGTCCTCCCCTAAAGATTCTTGAACTGCTTATTTTTTGGTTTTGGCATTAGCTATGGATTGTTCCCATCTTAGAAGTTTCAGTGTTTAATGATTTTGATCCTGTCGTAAAGGAGTTCCAGCTGCCTGGTAGCCCCTTCCCCGCGTGCGCTCGCCGTGGGCACCGTGGGTGTTTCTTGCCTTCTGACGCTGGAGTCCTTGTCTGAACGATATCCTATGAAATAAAGTTGTTCTCACGCCAGGTGCGGTTGTAATGTGCAGCCGTGTGTGTCCCCGGTGGAACCGAGGGTTTGGGGGCACAGGGTGCCCCTGGGGTGACCTGCTTTAAACCCCTCCTCCGGTGCAGCTGCGGGAATGCTGCCTTGGGCCCTGGTGCTGTTGTTTCCCTCAGACCGGGGCTGGGTAGAAATCCCCTGGAAACACCTGCTGCCTCCGTGTCCTTCACGAGCGGCAGCTGCTGCAGTGAGTGTCCCCGTCCCCTGCTCACTGCCCTCCCCCCCGCTTGCACAGCTCCTGCCGCTGCGGTAGCCTTGGGACAAGGACTGGGGCTTGTGCAGTCCCATTCCGGGCTTTCCTGTTCTAGGATCTGGCTTTTTGTGGGCTAAAAGCGGGTCAGGAAGCGCCAGTGTGAGGAAGCGCCTATGGCCACGTGGAAGGAAAACCCAGTGTTGTGAGGGGCAGAGTCGGATCCCCCTGCCTGAGGGAGGGCACCGCAGCCCTGCGTGAGCGTGGGTGGGCCCTGGAGCTGATGTGCTCCGTGTGTCCCAGTGCCACCCTGCAGAGGAGCAGCCTGGAGCCGCTGGTGGCAGTGCTGGGGTGACAGCCCCTTGGCACAGGGCTCAGCAAGCTCCAAGGAGGACGGAGCGGCCGGCATCACCTTGAGCAGCGCAGCCCGCCCCAACCTGCTCCTGTCACCGTCCGGAGCGGCGCGCGGTTAATGATTACCCGCTGCGTCCCCGTCCCCGCGCGGTTCGGCCGAGGCTCCGAGCACCATGTGGCTGTGGGCGCTGCTGGCGCTGCTGAGCCCCGCGGGCTGCCCCCGCACGGAGCCGCTGGCCGGGGCGGGCGACGAGCCCCTCTTCCGCGGCGCCGACCGCTACGACTTCGCCGTGGTGCTGCCCGCGGGCGCCTCCGAGTGCTTCTGGCAGTTCGCGCACCAGAGCAGCAGCTTCTTCTTCAGCTACGAGGTGAGAAACGGGGACGCTGCCCGGCTGCCCTGGGCTGGGGTGCGTTGGCTGCAGGGCTGCCCCGGGGGCTGATTCGGTGCTGGATGCCACCTCGGAGCGGGGACATGTCCTTGGGCAGCCCTGGCTCGTGCCAGCGCTCGGCTTTGTGTGGAGCCCTGTGGGGTGAAACCCCCGACACAGCCAAATTCCAGGCTGTCCCCAAGCCGGTGGTGGCTCCTCTTGGGTGAGGAGTCTCCTGTGTTAGAGCAGGGAGTTCCTGGGGTGACGCAGGGACTGCTCTCCAGGGACGTGTTCTCCGGGGAACCTCAGCCTTGGTCAATCCTATTTATAGCTAAAATACCTGCTTTAAGGCTGCGAATGCCAGCGAGCCCGGCCTTGGCCGCCGCGCGCCCACATGTCTGCGTGGCTCAGAGCCGGAGGCGCTGAGAGCTCCGGACATCGGCCCGTGCCCCATGGAGGCTCACAGGGCGTCACGAGCGCGTGGGGTCTCAGCGCTGCGCCCCATCCCGATGGCTCCGACGCGGCAGCCGCGCGGGACGGTCCCGGCAGGGCGGGCGCGGAGCCCCCATTCCCTCTGTCTCCCTCCTGCAGGTGCAGCGGGCGACGGGGGTGGCGAGCAGCCGGCACGTCCTGGCCACCCTGAGCGGCCCCAGCGGCTCCCGCCTCGGCTCCTCCCAGCACGTGCGAGGACAGATCAACGTCCCGACCACGGAGACAGGTCCCTGCCCTGCCGCTCCCGTCCCGGCGCGGGGAGAGCTGCGGGCAGCGATCCCCGGGGATCGCTGGAGCCCGAGGGCAGCAAAATCCCCGGCTCGTGCCACCGCGGAGCCGCAGCTCGCCCAAAACGTCCTGGATACCGACCTGGCCCCGGCTCTGTCCTGCTCCTGCAGGGCCGGGTGCTGCTGTCGGCTGCTGCTCCCCTCGGGAACTGAAGGCTCCTCTTCTCTCTGCAGGTTTTTACCAGCTCTGCCTGAACAACCAGCACAACCGCTTCGGCTTCATGCAGGTTTATCTCAACTTCGGCGTCTACTACGACGGCCTCGACACGGAGCAGCAGCAGCACGAGGACAGGAAGCAGCTCAACGACACCCTGGATGCCATCGAGGTAGGTGTCACCTCCGCCGGAGGGCTCTGAAGCGGGACACGGAGGAAGCAGAGCAGCTTCAGGCGGGGGCAGGATGGGGTCCTTGGGGGTTCGGAGCTCCCGTGCAGCTCTCAGGATGTCACGAGCCGTCACTGTGGCCCGGCGGCAGGTCAGCATGCGCAAGCTGCACGGCCGCATCTTCCACATGTGGCGCTTCTACAACTTCGCCCGCATGAGGAAAGGGGCCGACTGGTTCCTGCTCGAGGCCAACCAGCGCTACGTCAACTGCTGGTCGCTGGCGCAGAGCGGCGCCATCCTGCTCTCGGGCGCCCTGCAGCTCTTCTTCCTCAAGCGCCTATTCGCGCTGCCGCCCGCCAGCCGGCCCCGCTGCTAGGGGCGCCCGTCGGGGCTGCTCCTGCGCACGGGAGGCAACAGCGCTTCTGCGTGTGGTCCCGATCCTGCCTCTACGGGCAGCGTTTGAAGGAAAAACAGTTTGGAGTAACTGCCATAACAGTGTGAGCTGTTTGTTCCATCCCTGCTGCTCTTCGAGCCCGAGTCCTGCGCTGCCTTTGCACTCAGGACCCCCCTAACCCCTGGCAAAGCAGCGCGGTGGCTGCAGCCGTGTCGAGTCGAGGGCTGCCCAGCATTCCCGCTGGGAAGCACAGGACGAGGGCTGCCTCCCCGGGAACCCCCTTGGCTCAGTCGCACGTGGTGCCTTTTCCCTGCGGATTCCCGCTGTGTGCGTGTCACCGTCCACCACGGAGCGCCGGGAGGGGAGGCGGGAGCGTCATTTCCCCCACGGGCACTGGGGGTAGGTGAGGGACTGACGCTTTTCCCACCCGCACGAGCCAAAGACGACACAACGCAGTTTACAAAAGGGAAGGGGCTTTACACAAACGCAGCCCCAGAGAGCGCCCGCCTTGCTCGCAGGGCACGATCCCGCACGCGGGCAGCGTCGCTGCCTGCCCTGTCCCACCGGGACCGGGCTCCCTCCGTCCCCGCGCGCCGCCGCGGCTCCGAGCGGCTCCCGGTGCCGCCGCTGCCCTAGGTGAGGGTGTCCTCGCTGCGCACGTACTCGCCCACGTCAGCCTGGTGGAACACCACGATGGCCATGGGGTCCACCTTCCTGCAGTCCTGCGTGGACTTGGCCGCCACGCCGAAGCCCTGCGCGGGGACGAGAGCGGGGACGGATGGAGGGAGCCGCCCCGGGGCCGCGTCCCGGCCGCGGGCACCAACCGCCGGCGCGAGCCGCTCACCAGCGGGACGTCGGCCATGGAGTAGACCACGACGCCCTGGTACTGCGCCGTGTTCTCCGTGATGCGGCCCAGCCCCGACTTCAGCACGTGGTTCCCGTAGAGGAAGGACTGCTCCGAGCCCGGCTTCACCCACACCTTGTGCTGGGGAGGGACGCGGCGGCGTGAGGGGCGCCCGCGCGCGGGGCTGGTGCCGCTGCTGCCGCCGCTGCTCCCACCTTGGCGTAGGGCGCCAGGAAGTCGAGGGCCGTGACGCTGAGGCGGAACTTCTGCGTCTTGGTGAACTTGCCGAAGC
>JAWLRI010000897.1:1494154-1511430 GCA_034781795.1 Crypturellus tataupa | reverse complement strand
GCCGCTCGGTGCACCGAGATGTGGGATGGATTTTGGCTTTAGCCGCTATGGGGGCCGAGCCACAACGTGCCCAGGGGACGGGATGCAGCCCCGGCCCCGAAGCCTCCTCTGGCGCCGGCAACGCGAGGATCATTGCAGCCTTCCTGGGCTGGCTCAGCACCGAGGAGCCCCAGCCACCGTTACGCAGCAGAAACAGAAACGCTTTTAGCTCACGGCTGCTGCCCGCAAGAGCTTTATTACAGCTGACCTCAGCCCTGGCTCGGCACCCTTCGGTGCCCTGCGCCGCGGCAGCAAAGCGAGGGGAAGGCGAAGGGAGGCTACGGGTTAGCTCCAGCTTTTGAGGGTAGTACCTGCCCCCGTGCTGAGCCCCGGGGAAGGGCAAGAGCCCCCTCTGCGGGGCAGAGCCCCATCCCAGGAAAGAGCAGGGCTCCACAGCCCGTGCGGCTTTACTGGGGCGCGAGACGAGCCCGGGGCGCGTCCCGCTCAGTCCCAGTCGGCGTCGCCGTCGGGATTGTCGTCTCGCGGCGGCTCCTGGAACTGGATGTTCGCCAGCATGTCCCGCATGGCGGCCATGAGCCGGTTCACCCCCTGGTTGAGGTCCTGGCCGGCCCCAGCCTCTTCGTCCCCGTCGTGCCTGATGTCGCCCTGCGAGAGAGCGGAGCGGGAGCTGCCCGGCTGCACCGGGAGGCAGAGCCGGGCGCTCCGCAGGCTGACGTTTAGGAGCTGCATGTGCCAGGAGCCACTCCCTTTGCAGAAACGCGGTGCAGCAGACGCTGCTGCGTCTGTTCAAGGCAGGAGCGCGCTCAGGTTCGCCAGCGGCAGCTCGCCGCACATACCTGCAAGTTGAAATTTGGCAAGAGCGAGCGGAAGAAGAGGGATAAAGTGCTTTCGTTGGATGGATGATTCGTTCTGAAAGAGAAAAGTCGCACAACACTATTAGGTGCTAATTTAATATTTGATCTTTTGGCAATAATATCTGTTCCTTTGGGCTGAGGGTGCCAAGAGGCTGGCGAGGACCTCGCTGCCACTACCAACACACACGGAGTGAAAGCAAAAGCAGCAGGACAAATCCTGCCTGCAGGACCCTCCTGCCGGCGAGCGGCACTGATCGGGCTCCTGCATGGATGTGGGAACATTGGGAACGCGCTGGCTCTGCCCGTGTGGAAAGGAGGGCTGCGGGAGGTACCTTTCTGGTCTGGTGTAGGAGATGATGGAGTCCAGGGGAGGTAAGGGGTCAAACCCCATCACTGGCTGCGACGTCACCTCCTGGAGAGGTCAGAAGGAAAGAGGTGACAGTTGTGCTGCCGCCAGCAGCGAACACCACGGCACGGAGACAGTGGGATGCTCAGACAGGTCTTAATGTGGGGCAGTGCAAGGGAGACACAGCTGCATCTCCCCAGCTGCATGTGCCCCGGGGTGCCCCAGGAAACGCTGCAAATGCTGCAGGCACTTGGAGGTCACGTGGACGTTTATTTTGTCACTGCCGGGATGCCTTTGTACATGGCCATTCCCAAAAGCAGGATGGGAAGCCTCAGTGGGAAACGAGCCGGGCTGCCAGGGCGAAGGAGCCAGGCCGAGCGAGACCCAGCAGCAGGCAGTGCAGTGTCACCAAGCTGGGCACACGCTCTGGGCTGCCTTTCTCATCTCGGCCTGCAGCACCAGCACTTCCAGGAACCCAGCAGAGCGTTCCCGCTGCCAGGAACCTAAGGGCAGCACAAGGTGACACAGCAGAAAGCTGAAGGCCCCTCTTCTGCGGGCTGCAAGATCCTTCAAGCACTGCGTGTCCCAGGGGACAGCGGCTGTGGTTTAAGACACGCTCAGCATCCACACGCACGAGAGGGAAGCGAGTGCCCTCCGCGCCCCTCACCAGCGGCAGGGCTGCTGTGGCCTCCTTCAGCTCCGAGAGGATCACGTGCCGGTAGATGTTCCTGGGCGCGCTCTGGTATCGCATCTTCCTCCTAGGGCCGGGAGAGGATTGTGCTGCGGGATCGCACAGAATCCCCCTCACCGCAATGAATTTCTCATTTCTGCTTCTCTAGGTGCTCTATCAGCTTCATCTGTGGTTTTGCTGGGACTTGTCGCATTAGAAAGAGCCAGTCTAATGCAAAGCCAGTCACTTAGCAGCTTCTTACCTCTCAATAAAGGGCAGAAGGGCTCAGAGACACTGCCTGGTGTCTCAACCCCTCTCTGCAGGCCAGCAGAGCAAACCAACCCCAACTCAGCACTTACTGCCTCCCCCGTGGAGCGGGAAGCCGTTCTGCCCTGCGTGCTCAATGCCCTGGGGCCAGCGAGCCAGCACCGAAGCCACTGCTGCCCAGGAGGGGACTCTTCTCTCCCAGCCTGGTCTGTGCCCAGGTTTCTGCGCCCCCGTGCAGCACAGGAGCTCTCCTCCGCCTGCTGCACTTACTTGTGCTCACACTCCTCCACCAGCGGGTCCCTGGCGTCCACCTTGCACAGCACCTCGTGCACGTTGGTCTCCAGCCAGGCCATGACGGCAGGGTCCTTCCACAGGGAGTGGGTCCTTCCCACGTAGAGGGACGTCAGCTGGTTCAAGGCAGGAGGCTGGCTGCAGGAGACACCGATTATTCAGGGCTTATTCCTCCTGCCCGAGTTACCTGCGCCGCCTGGAAAGGGCTTGACTATTCTCAGTGTGAGAATAGGAAGCGAGGAACCACAGGCTCCCAGCTTGCCTATTTACATCCACCTCCACCAGTTTTTCTGCCTCCGTCTATTTTTGGGACAAGCAAGGCCATGAGATGAAAGTTCTCCTCTTTACCCGAGGGGGAGACCGTTCATGTGTTTACAGCACCACGTGTCAGGGAAACCCAGACTGGCAGGAGACAGGCTGCCCCCAAAGCATGCGCACACCGTTCCCTCGCTGCGTGTATCAACAAGCTACTGTATGGACTTCTGACCCATCTGCATTGAGGTGAGGCCGCTCTTTTAGACTTATCTGTGGCTTTTATGGGAATCCATTAGCAAAGCATCTGCTGGCCTCTCAGCCTGCCCTGTTTGGAAAGGGCAGATATTCCCCACCACAGCTCATGACTCCATTAACTGCCTGAGCAAGCAAGAGCCTCATTACCAGCAGAATTGATTCCTTCCATTTAAATAAGAACATTGCCAGCTCTTACCTTATCTGAGCGTTCAGCCCAAAAAAGGAATGGGATGTGACCCTGGCATCTGCCTGCACACTGCAGTGATCCAACAGCGGCATAAGAACTGCAGGAGAGAGTCACAGAGCTCGTTTGCAGCAGCCTGCTGGGCTGGGAGCGCCAGCCAAGCCTGCCAGGGCTGCAGAGACAGCCCCGCGCCGTGAGGACAAGTCCCCAGGGCTGGGGACACTGAGCGAGAACCAAGGGGACGCTGCCAGCTCCACAGCTGGCGTTTATGCTGTGTTTAATTCTCTGGGTGGGTGATGGAAACAGATCCCAAGGAGAAAAGAGGGGGAAAAAAAAGGCTTTTTTGTTTTTTTTTTTCCCTGTGAAATAAGGTGCAATTCTATGCAATTAATGCTGCTGGCCTTTGAACTTGAACAAGGGTTTATTTCAGGCACCATGACAAGCAGCAAAAAATGTTTTCCGCCAACACAAACTACAGCTCTGTTCCAAAACTGGCTGTTCCTGCCTAGAAAGGCACCCCCTCCCCGGCCCTGCATGTCCCCCCGGGCCTGGAGGGGCTGCAGATCTCCTTTTAGGGGCAGCAGCCCTAAGTGGATAAAAGCGAGGGCGATGGGCACTCACACAGACCACATCTAAAGCCCAGCAGTGCCTCGGAGGGAGAGCCGAGAGAGACTCGCTGTCTGTGCGCCGAGGAGCCCTGCGGTGAAGCGCTTTCCTGCTCCGAGACGCCGGTTCTCAGCCTCCCCCCAGCTCACGAGCCCATGACTACGTGCAGTGAAGGGACATCAGCTGCTCCGACAGGACAGCGGAGAGGGCAGGCACCTCACGGCAGAGTCGCCCCATCCGAATCCTCTGCTTGCTCTGAGCCTTCAGGAAGGCTCAAGCTGGGGCTGCCTGAAGTGGCCACGGGTGCAGCTTGGCCTCCGATAGTGGCTGTCCCTGCTGCTCTGCACCCCCTGTGCCACCCCTCCTGTCTCACACACGCTGGCAGACACCACTTGCAAGCCCCGGGCAAAACGCTGCTGCTGTTTGCAACCGCCTGGAACCCTCATTTGTTTTTGCAGGTGAAGACAGTGACAGAGCCGGTGGGGACGGACTTACCGGTGGGGACGGACTTACCGCTTGGGAACATGATCAGCGCAAGCTGGATGAGCCGGGCGGCCCTCTCCCGGGCTTGGCTCAGCTCCAGCTCCGAGCGCTCCTCCTGCTGGCTCAGGAAGAAATAGGCCAGCGGGACGGAGAAGGCAAAATTGGGGAGCTGGGACAAATTGCGGTGACTCTGCGGGACCAGAGGGAGAGTTTGAGTAAGGAAGACAGACATGTAGAGTGATCCCAACATGCCCGAGCTGGACGCTGAGTGGGATTTGTTGCTTTGTGGAGTAAATTACTGCAGAGCTTCTGGCTTGGCTTGGTGCTCCCACAAATGAGACAGCAATTTTGAGCTCATCCTGTGCCAGGATTACAAGACAACAAGCAGCCTGGCTTTTACAGGTCATTCTGATGACCTCAGGATGCCAGTTTGCCCCAAGACGGCCCCCAAAGGGTTAAACCAGCTATGAAAACCACATACAACACAGCTCAGAAGGTCTATTTTGGAGAGAAACTGCAGGGTAGCTTTTATGCAGCTTTAGGGATACAAGTGTTTGTCTTTTTGTGCTCTTCGGCACAGCTTCCCCCTCTGCAGCCCATCTGACACGAGCAGAGCCCACTGCAGAGCCCCGAGCCCCAGGAACCAGCTCCCTCCTCGTTCTGCCTTGTCCCGCACCAGGGTGGCCTGGTGGCAACTCACCTCCCACTCCTGGAACATGCGTGTGAGGAAGCCGTATTCCCTAGCGCGAAGGGCCAGAAAATCAATCAACAGCAGCACGCACAGCGGGTCGTTCTCTGGATCCAGGCTTCGGAGAGAGGCGAGCACAAGAGGAACCAAGTAAGTGCCACAAAAGCTTAAGCAGCTGCCCGCACTTCTAAGATGAATAAGGCTTTCCCATGAGCACCCAGAAAGCTCCCATGACTTGGCAAAGGGAGACGAAGAGACCAAAATCACACCGACACGGCCAGGAGGGCTGTGCCCGCTGGGTCCGCACTCCTGCACAGCGGAGATGGTCTCTCCGCAGAACCATCCAGGAGGACGGAGGAGCTCACTTTGGGATGCAGCAGGGTGAAGAGCTCCTCTGGGGTCTTTACCTCAGGATCAGCTTGCAGAACTCCAGGGCTGTCCGTGGACAACCTCTCTTCTCCAGGAACATCAGGTGTTTGAAGAGCGCCAGGTAGAAAGCTCTGTGCAGACAGAGTAAGAATAGGTTTTAGGAGCCAAATTTAGAGAAGAGCTTTGCATTTCACTCAAGGTTAGAGACTTGGTCAGCCCCAACGCCTCCTCCTTCAGGTATTAATGCAGCTGTGCAGCCAAGTGGGGTCCAGGACACCCCTCTAGTTCTTCAACACAGACTGCCAGAGTCCTCTCCACAGGAGGCTCCAGATCCTCATCTCAGATTGTTCATCTTCATGTCATTGTACAAGCAGGGAGATGCCAAAACTGGGGCCTATTTCACCTCTGCTCCTCAAGGCCCTTGTGTGCCCCACAGCATCAGGACAAAAGAAGTAAGTAAATCCTTGAAGCCTGCAGGCTAGCACAACCAGGCCTCAGCCCCTGCGCGAGGGGACAGTGGCACAGCGTGCACATGACGAGACGTACATGGGGGGACGTCTCAGCCCACCTGGCAAGGTTGAGACCACAGTGTCCAGCTAAGAGACAGCACAAAGTCCAGCAGCATGTGGGACCGGGAAACCTGAGCAAACTCAAGGTATCGAGACGTGGGAAGAGATCACTTAGGGCAGCTGACTGGAAAATTCCCAGCATAAAGTCACCTTTCTCCGCAGCTGCATAACTGTCAATATTATATAAACAGCCAGGCCTAGATAAGTGCAGGCGCTGGGAACAAGGGCCGAGCAGAGAGCACACAGGAGACCGAACAGACTTAAACTCACAGCGAGGATTCCTTCAACAAAAACAAGTACCTTTTTGCAGGAATAGGCAATAACTGTACTGAAAAGGATACTGACAAGAAGAAATCCCTCAGGAAAGAAGGTACTTCGCAGAAAATCTGTCTGCCTCGGTGTAAGTGACTAGCAGAGCAAGAGCAGCCGGTGTCTCCGCTACCTGCACCCTTCTTGCAAGCACCGCCTGCATTTACAGGTGTTTTGCCTTTATCCCTCCTGTCAGGGGACTCCTGCCACTCACTGCCGAGTGGTACAACCTATTCTGACAGAAAGGGGAGCCCGAGGTCCCTCGGCACTGCTTGCAAGAGTAGATGACGCAGCAGACGCCGCGGATCTGGGTCTCCGTGCCCAAAGGAGGCCACCAGCGAGGGACAGGCGCTGAGGAGCGAGGCGAGCACCTACCTGTTCTCCGGGCGCCGGTAGTCCAGGCGGCAGCTCCCGCTGGTGAGGCTGAAGATGGGGTGGAAGGCGCACTCCAGGCTGTAGAGAGCCCTCTCTGCACGAAGCACACACCGTCACGGCGCCCGCGCGTCCCCGCGCCGCGCGCGCCCCCCACGCCGCAGGCAAATCGGCCTGGACACCGATAATTATCGACTAATTAACTTCTTTCGCTCACTTTAAAGGTGGAAGGCAATGTGCTTTGCCGCAGACAAGCACATTGGGTGCTTTACCCAAAAGCCTCCAGCTAACGCTGCTGCTCTGAAGGATGGCACGAGGCTAAGTGCTCGCAGCCACAAGGTCACAAACGCAGGGCTCAACAGACCCTTCCAGTTTGCTCTTTCTTTGCAGAACCCGAAGCAGAAGCAGGACCACGCGGGCTCACCCCTCACCTATGAGGTCGCGGGCCATCTCCTGGTCCTCCTGCATGCGGCACACGTCGCTGAGCTGCAGCAGCGAGTCCACGTGGTAGGGGTTCATCTGCAGCAGGAGCTAGGGCAGAGCAGGAGCTCGGTTACACGACGGCATGAATCGCGGGGGGTTTGTGTGCTTGCCCCCAAGGCAAGCTCTGTAAGCAGGGCAGGAAGGCAAACACCCTGGTACGGCATGGAAGGGAAAGGGATTGTTCTTGCCTCCGGGTCTGGAGGCAAAGGAATCCTGCTCCACGCCATCAGAGAGCTCATGCTAATACCATAGCTGAAGGCTGGGCTACACCTCATTTGCAAGGCTAAAATTACAGATTAAAATGACACAGAAGCAACCACACTGGGTTAGACGACAGGTCCGTCCTGCCCACGTCTGTCTCCAGGAGCAGAGGCCTGGGAAAGAGGGCGAGAAACAGCAAAATGCGTCGAGTCCCAGCACTCTCTAAGCTGCCAACCGCCAGAGTCCAGGGGCTCCCACTGCCAGAGGCCATCGGAGAACAACTGCTTTCAGGAGCTTCCTCTCTCGGGTTTTTTCACTTATTGCCCCTGCTAACCTTTTTGTACTCACTTTCTGTCCTACGGAGACCTACCTACAGCTCAAATACGCCCTGTGAACAACTTCCCTTGGTCTGAATCTGCCAGCTTTGCCCTTGTGCTGGAAAGGAAGGCAAGGAGGTCCCTGCCCACCCTGCGCAGGAGTTGGAACCTCTCTCGCAGCCTCCCTCCAGCACATCCCTCCAAAGGGAGGCCCAGCCAACGCTCTTCTAGCACAGAGGCTTTTGATCATCCTTTCTGTCCTTGTTCTCTTCTGGCCTTTTGAACAGATATGCAGAGAATAGTCAAGATTCAGCCACCAGGTATAATTACCATTTTGTTTTGGTCCCTACCCCTTTCTAACAATTCTTAACATTAGATTAGGCTTTTGCTCTCCTCTGGGCACTAAGAGGATGTTTTCACACATTTATTAAAATTTCACATACTGAATGGTACTGAAAATAGTTTTTCTTACAGGCTTCTGAACACAAGAAGTGTAAGTTTAACTACGCCTCAAAAATCTCTTCATTCACTAATTATATGATACACTCCCTATTTTCACTAAGTGCCTAAAACTCAGGTTGAGCATGAAAATACTGAAGTTCAAAACTCCTCAAAGTCTATTTTTTTCCTTACTCAAAATGAACAACATGTCTTCAAAAATCCATCAGAGCAATGGCCTGTGTTTCCCCCTCTGGCACATGGCTTTGGCCCAGGGCCTTTGCCTCGCTGCCACTGCCTGACATCCTGCGTCTCACTGCTTGCTGCAGGTTCCCATCTAGTCCTTCTTAGACAGGATGGAACACCCAGCCTCATAGTGATGGAAAAAACACTCTTAATAACAAGCATTGAAGGCTTCATCAACGAGACCCTTCCAACCCCCTGACAAAAAGCAAAAGCAAAAAAAAAAAAAAAAAATCACTGAGCAGGACCACGAAAAGAGATGTTTTGTATTTTGCCCACACCTGTAGCAGTGAAGCAGACAGGGGCTCAGGCTACACAGAGATCGTGGTTATCACAAGTAAATTGCTGGGGATTTTGAAGTACATCTGCCGTGAATTCTTCAGTTTAGTTACAAGCAGAATCAATGAGCCCAGAGCGCAGCGCTCTGCTAAGAGCAGAGGGTGGGAAAGCGAGAGGAAGTAAACTTCATTGAGTGGACAATGGCCTCTTTAAGAAACTTCCCCAGTGCCTGTATCCGAGCTCACGTGGCCAGGGTTTTCAGAGCAAAAATACCTCATTATGGTTCAGTAGGGTGCACAGCAATTTCACTGCTGCTTATCATTACAAACTATAAATGTTACCATACAGTTTAATGAGCTTGGACATGCTTGAAGAACTCTCAACACAAAGACTGTTTTGCTGAAATACCAGTAAAAGACACATTTTTCATCTCTGTAAGAACTTATAAATAGAACAACTGTTAGTTTAGATCGCCTGCTAAAGAACACTTTATACAATATTTTCCCTTTCCCAGCTGAAGACTCGAGACAAGGGAGCTTTATTCTTCCTCCCGAGCCCTCCAGCCACATGTGCAGTTCCTACAGGCTCCTCTTCCAGATGGCTACCTGACACGCTCTCAGGGTCTGGATCCCCGTGTGCCACTTTGGTCACTTGTATTATCGAAAGGTGACAGCAGAACTGCCTTGTGCTGCACAGAGGTGCAGGTGGGATCCTACTGCTCAGAACAAGACCGCCAAAAAATGAGCACTAGAAAGTGTTGGCCCTTGCCTGCTGGAGACAGGGGCTGCAGGACATCATAGCATCCCACTTGTACAACATACCACAATGTTGTTGGGATCCATGGACTCCACGGCGTCCAGGAACTTGAACTGCACTTGCTGGTACTCGCGGTGGTGCTCGAAGGTGAAGTACTGCACTCCCCTCCTGCTCTCCACCAGCTGCATGGCAATACCTAGAGAGGGCAGACACGGCAGACACTTTTGTGAAAATGCAGAAAACTTGTTCACATCTCTGGGTACAAAGACAGACGTATGCAGAATCCCTCGACACTTCCACTCCTGTTCTCCCTCCTACAAATAAGAGTCCCGAACCTATTCCAAAAGCCCAGATAAGTTATTCTTTCCACCCAGAACTCATCACAATTGCTGTGGGAAGGGAAGCACACATCACCTGCAAACTTAGGAGTGGAGGAAAAGAAAAGCTCACACACCAAGTCACAATACGTCAGACAGTCCTTCTCCCCATTGATACAGGAGGTGCTTCCACCAGCAGATGTGCAGTTGGCTCCTGCACCAACCAGCACAAACCTGGGCCTGGTTTTGCAGCTCTAGCTCCAGGAGCTGCAGCTCTAGGAGGGACTGGGCTGGCTGCAGCAGTGCTGGCACCGCAGTGAGGTGCCCGCGGACGCAGCGAGGTGCCCGTGGACGCGGCGCCGAGGCGCTCACCTGTTTTGCTGTAGCGAGGCCAGGTGTTCTTGGGGGCCGTGAGCCATGTGCTGCGGACGTACTGGCGCTGCCGCTGCCTCGGCCTAAGGAAACAAGTGGGGCAGCTTGTGGGGCTCTGTACCAACACAACGAGCAGGGCTAAAAAACAGCCAGGGAAGGGCATGGGTCAGGGAAAACTGCTTCTTCAGCTGAAGCTGGGTCATATGGAGCTTTTGGCCAGAGTTTTATCATATCTGCCTTCCAGGTACTGCATACCTTCACTTAAACCTTCCTTACTGCAACCATTCCCCCTCGGGCCAGCCGGTGCCTCCAGCACTTCCACTTCAATAGCTTCTTTCCCTTATTTTTACTCCTGCCAAGTTCCCAACTGCTGCTTTGCCTCAAACAGCTTCCCAGGACAAATTAAAGGGCCCTTCCCAGCCAGAAGGGACCTTCAAATGTCAACTGATGTAGCTTAAGCTACACTCCCAGGTCCAACCAACGCACTGGTGCGGGGCAAGAGGCAGTCATAAATCAAGACTACTTATTAAGCCACATACTCCCTAGGCAAGGGACTACTCCTTTTCCTCATGCACTAGATCCTGCCTCTCGTAATCTCTCCTTGAAGGAGCCCAACTCTTCCACAGATCAAAGCAGCAGTGGATTCCCTGGGCCCTTCTAAGCAAGGGCACGAGAGCACCAGGAGAGGGCTCATGTCCCCCTGCACAGAACAGCAGATATTTTGGAATAGCGACAAATGACAAGGGCTGGAGAAAGAAATACCTAACAGGCGATTTTCTACGTTTCTGAATTAAAGGACTTTAGAAGGGCATTTAATAATACTGAGAAGAAATCAGTAGACTAGAAACTAACTACTAACAGAAGTCTGAAGAAACTTTCTCTCATGAATATCACAAAAATATTATCCTATCCTCATTGTCACTGTTAAATAAGACATCCTAAACTCATCAATGCCCTGGGTTCCCTGCAGTGTCATAGTACTGGGGAAGGACAAACCCACTGTCTCAGACTCTGAAAAGATTTAGATTAAATTCTGGACTAACCTCTGATCACCAAGAACAGCCCGAGCTCCGAAGTATCTCTTCAACTCATTCTCTGGATTCAAGTTTCTGAAAAGTTTGAAACAAGAAAGAAAAACCACCACTGGTTAAACACCCACAAAAGCCTTCTAATGTCTTTTGATGTCAAATTCAATGCCATTTCATCAATGTCAAGTATCCTGTACCTTGGAAGTGCTTTGGAAGCCCCTGAACTGCCAAGACACACCACTGAAAGGAGACTAAAAACCAGTGGTCAGTGCAGGAGGCATTCAAACCTCTGCCCAGCCAGATGTGTGTTTTCCTTGTGCTGCGCTCCAAGGATGGTGCTGAGCTAGGAATACCTCTGCTGCCATCTCCAGGGCACCTGGGGCCTTAGTATGGGGTATGCCCGTGGACGGCCTCCTTTTGGGAATGAGGCCTTGGGGAATTTGTGTCTGGAAGACAAGAGATATCTGCTGCTGAGAGCCCAGCAGCGACCAGGTGCAACGTAGGGCAAGGACCTTAACCACTGCAGAAAAGCCAGGAAGGAATACAATGTATTTTTGAAAAACAGAGACCTTATGTCAAGGCATGAGGTCTGCAGCTTCTTGACCTAATGTTCGGCCCAGAGACGTGAGAAATGTTTCAGAGGGGTTTCCCCTCTGCTGAAAAAGAGAGGAAGGCAGAGATCCAGCACTGCCAATCCTGCCAATGCTCTCAGATTAACCATTTTCCAAGGGTTTATAACTCATGCTTGTTTGACCTGAGAAGTCTCTGGAGCTAAAAGCATCTTCAGGTAAGCAAACATGGAAATGCCCCTGAACAGGCTGACAGCAGCGAATACCCAGTAGCCTAGATCAATTTTGATGCAGTGAGACTGGAGATTGCAAATACTGCACTGACAAGTTGTCTCAGCCTGCAAATATGATTACTCTTGCCAAAACTGGAAGGGCTGCCAGTCTCTGCGCCAGTCCAGGGCTCAGCAACGTGCTGGACCCAACAACTGGCCCATACAAACAGGTTTCAATGGATTATATGCCTAGATGCAGCAGATCTCTAGTCTGAAGCCAATTCCTTTGCTGCACTTGGCATTTGGTCTGTTTCTGTTGATGGCCACATGTGGAAAAGCTCAGACGAGTCCGACCAGCTTTGCTGGTAAAAGAGCCCCGGGTACAGCTTAGTCCTCTTCAGGTGCCAGCACGGGCACGATTGGGGTCTGCTGCCCACAGCAGCTGCACTGACTGCAGGGAGATACCTGGGCACGTTGGTTTGAGTTAGGAGCTCTAGGCAGCTTTTAGGCTTTCACCTGTTTTGTACAGATTATTCTACAAATAATCACAGAATATTTTCTGTTGGAAGGAACCCTGGAGATTGTTCTGGTGCAATTATCCATGCAAATCAGATACAGGAGCAGAAAATACCAGGTAGCAGGAAGAATTGAACAGAGCTCTAAAACATGGCAGTTAGAAATGGGACTGTCCCCACAACCATGTCACCAGCCCTTCCAGGTAAAGTCCTGCACTCACAGCCAGGTGGGCTTCTGTGGAACAGATATCCCTGTCACATCCGAGGCCAAAATCGGGAAGCAAGGAAAGCACTACCTGTGCTCCACATAGAGCAGAGGCCTGCTGTCCGCAATGACTCCGCTCTGGGTCTGCTGCGACAGCCCATTGGTGTCCTCGATCTTCTCCAGAAGGCTGTCGATGTCCTCCAGGTCATTATCTTCCTTAAGATATCCACATGCAAAGACAATGGAATTGGTACGGAATGAGTCATTGCTGCACACAGGTCACCCAGAAGGGATCACACCCAGCTGCCTCCAAATCTTTGGACCCGTCCTGATCCTAGTGCTCTGTGCCATACTTGGCTCCTCGCGCTGTTGTGAGTCTGGATGTGCCAGCTAAACACACTGGCGTGGGCAAGAGTTGGCAGCTTTTCTGCCCAACTCATGCTCTGCCCAAAGTAGACGGTCACAGTGGTCACTTCTGACACAACACAGAGCTTCAAGGCTGTTTATTTACCCCTCCTGAGCCATCACTCGCTATCCTTTATTTATTTAAACTACAATCTTTAATTTCTAAAATATAATTAAACATTGAGGTGTTGATTTTAATAGCAGCAATCTAAATGAATAGTCTTCGCTGCCTGCTTCTCCCAAAAGTACTGAGTTATTGCTGTGATCCTCGTGCTTTTAACCCAGTTCTGATAATAATATACAGTCACTTTCCCAGATTGCTGATAACCAGGAGAACACACTCCAACACACATTAAATGGTTGTATAATATTTTTACTCATATTTTTCTTTTTTCCTTTCCCTAAATGGCAAGCAATGCATTTTTTATGTAGTCAATTAACTTTCTCCTCATGATGTGCACGGGTGGAATGTAGAATTCCATTCAAAACACAAAAACAGCATTCTGAGATTGCCTTTATTAGCTAAATATAGCTACGCTGTGTGTAGTGGATACATAAAAAAATTAATATGTTCTGCATTTAATCAATTTAAGTTCATTTAAGAACAAAGCTAGTATTATTTCTAGTTACCAAACAGCCTGTCTCTGGGGATTAAGCCTGCCTAGAGCTCAGAGCTGGCAGATGTCATCTGCTGCTCGGGATTCTTGGGCTGGGAGAAGCAGCAGGCTCTCCTCCGTGGCCTCTCTGATGGGCTCCTCAGCTCTAGCAATCGGCTCCTGGACTTCCCTGGTGAATTCCCTGGCAGGAGGCAGCCAGCCTGGCACCTGCAGCCAGTCCGGTGGTCCAGCACGTTGCGACTCAAGGGGTTTTGCAAGGGATCTTCCCCAAGGGAAGAGCTAAGACTTTTAAACTTTAGCAGAAGGTATTTCACCACTTTAGGAATTTTATTTCTATTGAATTCAAATGATTAATGACTGCAACACATTTAGTTGCCTGGACTATGTGAAATACGTAAAATATACTTCAATATAAAAATGTCACTGTAATTTAACCCATAACAAGCACAGATGTTGGGTGATGCTTTTAACCCTCTCCAAGCACACTTCATTAGGGGCAGGTAACTTAGCCACAGCGGATCAGTCCCCCTTGTCCCCTCCATCTCTGAAAGGACAGGAACAAGTCTCACTTGGCAATGAGTTTGCTCTAATGCAAGTGACACTGGCAGATGCTCTTGTCAGCATCTGGTTATTAGGTGGCAAAGCACAGGGAGGAAGGTGCACTGCTCTGCACGGAGCAGTAGGCAAAGTTAACGTGACTCGTTGCTCATCGACAGTGAGAGATTCCGCAGAGCTAGGAGGGCGACTTATGTAGGGCAAGCAAAGTAAACTGCAAATGCAAAAACCCTCCCAAAGAGCTTCCTCCTGCCAGAGCCTCAAAGCAGAGATGAAAGATGCTGCTGCGAGGATTCCAGCTCCAGCCGTCTGCAGCAGAGCCGAGCGAGTCCCACTTGCTTGAAGGACTATAATCAAAAGCTGCTGTTGTCACTTCATAATTTTAAAGGAACACTATGTAAAAGGGATTGTTTTTGCCTCAAAATATTTTCTATTACTAGATGAGTATTGATATTTTGTCAACCCCAGTGCAGAAATTAGCAGGGCTGCTAAACCTCAGGACAGAGGTAGACATACCAGAGCGTCGCCTGCTGAAGCTTTCTTGGTTTTCCTTTTCTTTTTTTTCTTTCGTGGCTTGTTACTTGATACAGGCTGCAGAGATAAATGAAACAACTGCATGAGACAGAGCACATCCGTGCAATGCAGTGAGGAATGCTGCAAGGGGGAGAAGTGTGTGTCCATGGGGATCAGTCCCTCAAACTAAGCCCATATTCATCCTTTCAAGTTTGCCAGAGAGCAGAAACCAAGAGATAATGAAAGAAAGAGAGGAAAGCACCAAAAATTCACAACCATAAGGGTTAAGAGAATCTCATGAGTGTCTAAGACTACAGAATCAGAGAAGAAATAGTTCTTCCAAATACGATATATCTAAAGTGTCTCATCCTTCTACTCCCAAGCACCGATTCTGTCTTTCCAGTGTGCAAGACGGTTTCAGTGTCTCTCCGACTGTCACAGAAACTTACAGCTGCCTGAAAGCACCACACAGCACCGCTCCTCTCGCCGCAGGTGCAACCCTTCAGCTCACCACAGCGCGCCGTTCTCCAGCCTGACACGCTGTGATATGCATGTGCCCTTCTCTAAGGCACACAGAGCTAAAAAGCACATTTCTAGGACTGTCAGCTCTGCAGAGATAACAGTCAAGAAGTAATAGCATTACAAAAACAGCTCTAAAGCTCCTGAGCTGACTTCAGAGCAGGGGAATATGCAGCCCCAATTGAGCTCTACCACACAGCAGGGAGGCACATGCTGAGGGCTCCAGCATGACCCTGGCCCGATCACTTTGCTGCCTAAAAACATCTACCTGGGAAACTCTACATGGAAAGGCAGATGTGCTCTTAAATTATTTTTTGCAGTGAAGTGATTGGGTCAGGGCAAACTACATGAAAGGCTCTTAGTAGAAAATGACAACAAAACACTGTAAGAAAAAGATTTGGAGTTTAATTCACATTGTTTGGGTTCTTCACGCCATTTTCTCCAGAATAAATGCTTCTCTGAACACTAACCCAGAGCCCAGCCCTGGCCACGGCGCCGGGTGACACGAGTTGTGCAAGCTCCGTTCCAGAGTCCCAGTCTCTTTCCTTCCCACACTTTGCACAGCCTCAGTGCCCACGAGGATACACGGCAGCAAAAGCAGCGCAAGGTCTCGCTCAGGGAGACGGCCTAGGAATTCCACAGCTGTAAAGGTCCTGACATGGATCCTGGCCAGAAAACCCCGCATGTTTCCTAACACAACCCTCAGCACCACGGTGTGGATTCTGCCCCAGGCCCAGAGCCCACAGCGACAGCCTAGTTGGACTACCCAGCGACTTGGGAATAAGGACAAAAGGAACATGAAGTCAATCCAGCACCTTACACTTGTTCTCCGAGGCAAAACTCCAACTAGTGAGCAGGCTCATTACCCCCCAGTTAACAGGGGCATCACCTCAGCAAGGTAGGAGCTTTGCTACCAACAGGGAACACAGCCAGCTGCACTCCTGAACAAACGCTCACGGGCATCTACTTATGATTTATTGATCAGCTCCCTGCACGCGCCCCTGCCGTTGATGCTCCTGTTCCGAGTTCGTGACAAAACCCACCCAGAGGGGACAGGAACACTTCTGTGTCGCTAACGCAAAGCTGCTCAGCTCAAACTCAGGTAGAAAAATAAACATGACAGCTCCGTTTCCATACCTTGTGGGGCATGGAAACTAGATCACTGCGATTTAAGTTACCGTCTGATCCTGCTGATCTGTATCTTCGCCATTCCTCAGTCTGTCACCTTCCATCTCTTCAGTCACGGGCACTGCATCCTTCCCTTCCGCCACATCCTGCTCTCTGAGCCGGGTATCCAGGCGCTCCTCTCTGAGGGAAGGGTCCTCCTCGGGTTCCTCATTGGGAATCTGCACAAACAGAGGAAGAAGATGCAGGAACAGCAGGCGTGTGGCCAGTGTCTGCCCTCTCGGTCTTCCCGCAAGACAGGATTTCAGAGATCCCTTCTGCTCATATCTGGAAATGCAAAATCCACAGATGTGAGAGGGGCAGAGCAGGGCTCGGCTTCCCACCCCCTGCAGCAGCCGCAGCGGGGACAGGGGTTCACGCGGGGAGCCTCGGCCCGTGCCGTGGAACGCAGGGCCACGCACAGCAGCCGGCAAACGCGGCCCCGGCCGGGCTCTGCGCTGCCCATCGAGAGTGCAAACACGGCCTGGCTCAGGCAGGGGCGGTACCGGCTGCCAGAGGGAACCACTGGGCCGGGGCAGAGGGGGCAGAGGAGGGCGCCGGGGTGGCCCCTTGGGCCGCTCTGCACCCCCAGCTCCCTGCCACCCCCGCCACCCGCTCTGCAGCACCAGGACCCCCAGTCACTGTCCCCCACAACCCCTTCCTCCCACGGGCCCCTAGTTGCCACCCCCATCCCAGACCTCCCGGTGACACCCCGGTCCCCAGTCTCTCCCCATCTCCCCCCGTGGGCTCCCTCACAGGAACCATCACCTCAGGCACCCCCTCTCCCCCTACAGTCTCTACCTCCCCCGTGCCACCTCCCCCGGCCACTGTCACCCCCGGCTCTGCCCCATTCACCCCCGCAGTCACTGTCACCCCCATCACCCCTCATTGCCCCCCATCACCACGTTCACCCCGTCACCGCGGTCAGCACTGTCACCCCCGTCACCCCTGTCACTGCTGTCACCCCGTCACTCCCCGTCACCCTGGCCACCCCCTGTCACCCGGTGGCCGCCGTCCCCGCCGTCCCCGCTCACCGACGGCGGCGTTGGC
>JAWLRI010000897.1:1441771-1481435 GCA_034781795.1 Crypturellus tataupa | reverse complement strand
GCGGCGCGGCGCGGGCGCGCTCGCTTTGGCGGGAGGCGCCACCGTGATGGCGGCCGCGGGCGGGCGGCGGCTGAGGGAGCTGCTGGGTAGGTGGCGGCCGGGGCGGCGCTGCCCCCTGCCCTGGACGACCAACGGGGGTGGCTGTCCCCGCTCTGCCCCTCCAGGGCCGGGACGGGGGTGGCTGTCCCCGCTCTGCCCCTCCAGTGGCCCCGCAGCGCCTGCTCCGCGGTGGGTTCATGGCCGCCCTCATCCCTGCCCCTCTCGGGCCCTTCTGCCTGCAGTCGTGGCCCACCCCAGCCTGTGGCAGGGTCTGTGCTCGGCCCCAGTGTTCCCTTGGGGCTTTGGAGCCCAAGGGCCCTTGTGGACAGGGCCTAGTGGAGGCTGCAGGCATCGCTAGCCCCATGGACATGCCCCATGGACTAGCACTTGCCCCATGAGGATGTCCCCTGTCCCTTCTCGCCCTGTCCCTGTCAGCACGATGGGGATTTGGGGCACCAAATTGCCCTGTGTCAAGGGCCGGGTGTCCAACACATGCCAAGGAGGTGCTGGCGTGAAGTCTGGCCAAGCCTGGTGGCAAAACAGGCTTTGGTCCTGAAAGGAAAAATCCTGACTTCTCAGCAGGGAGACCCAGGAAACGCAAAAGCGCCTTTGGGAGCGAGGCAGAGCTCCGGGAAGCCGCTCTCCGCCTCCTGGATGGGCACCTGAACCTGCGCGACCTCCTCCTGGAGGTAAGAGGCAACCGAGGCCGCCGGCCGCGGGGAGGTTCCTGCTGCAGGTGCCCTTCGGCCCAGCCCTAACGTACAGCGCGGGAACACTGCTTTGATCATGAGGAAAAGGAACAACACCATTGGGGTAAACAGAAATTCAGAGGCCTTTTTGTAGAAATGATTTTTTTTCTGTGTTTTCTTGTTACGTACAAGAAAAGCCTGGGACCTGTTTGCATTTGGACAAGTAAAAATCCAGCACCTTTTGTTTGGTTTTGGAACTGGTTTATTGCCCGTGTAGTAGATTTTGTCTGGATTGGCAACCTTTTCTGGCTAACGTGATTGTCCTTTTGAAAACCCGTGCAATGCATTTACATAGAGGCAGGAGCCAGACTTTGACTTGACCATATTCGGCTTTGTCCTTGCTCGTTGGGGAAAGATTTTGATTTCACTAACATGAAGAGACAGTTCAGGTACTTTACATGGTTCAGCCCCAATGATGTTTCTTTCTCTACACAATATTTTTCTTCTTAAAACAAAAAATGAAAAGTATTTCACATTTTGCCGTGTTTCTCAATTATCTGTGCCAGAGCAGCTTCACAGAAGTGTCTGAAAGATGGAAACTCCGTTCCTGCTGCTGATCTGTTGCATTTCTGTGCACAAAAAGCTTAACTGAGCTGTATCTCCCTTTCTCTCCAAAAAAAAAAAAAAAAAAAAAGATAATTGTACTTGTGTCTTTTCTAAGGTGCTGAAATCTCTGGCTTCTCTGGGCCACCTAGAAACTAGGTGTTAATTTTATTTCCATTGCTTTAGCCCCTAGAATGGTGCAGCTGCTAAGTATGCTTTTTAGAGAATATATGTGCAAAATAGACACCTAAAGTCATTATGTCTTTATTTTGTTTCCAGGTGGAAGACTCAGTCAAGCCAGCTAAAGATAGTGGCATAGAGGACCATAAAGTACCGTCAGAATCGTTTATAGGTGAGTGAAAGAGTCTGCTGGAGGCAGAAAAGGAAATTAACTTTTCATTATGTATTGCATATCTATCTATTAAATGCATTTCATTTCCTTCCTCTTTTATTCACTGTTCTGCAAGTTTAGTCCTGCCTTTTTCCTCTTCTGATAATTCCTATTTTTTCTTCTGGCTATTCCTTCTTGCTTTCTTAACAGCTCATTCCTTACTTGTCCAGTGATGATATACCTGGCAAATTCAGATCTTTGAATATTTTATTTTAAAATGTCACTGTGAGCCCTGCAAGGCTAAAATGAAAAATCTGCTTTAGCAAGGATACTCCACCTCTGTGGTACTGGTAATTCCGCCACTGTTTTATATATAGGAAGGGAATGTGGATGAAGCTCATTTCCCAATGCAGTAGATGACATCAGTGTTCGAATAAGTTCAGGGAATGCTCTGTTCACAGTCGGGTGTTCAAGATGTTTTTTTTGTCCTATGCTGACAAGCTTTGTGCTTTGTTTTTTAGCCTCTGTTCTGCAGGAACAGGCTGCAAGACTGGGTGTACCCACAGCAATCTTGGCAGCCAAAAGTGCTGTTGCCAACATCGAGGAGATCTGCGAGGCTTCCACAAGCTCCTCTCAAACACCGTTACTGAACACGGAGCAGAGAGTAAGGGGGAAAGTTTACCTTTATCTTAGCAAGAAAACTCTATTAAGTTTGGCCTTAAACACAGTTCACCTGCTGTCGATAAAGTCAACCAAACATATGGGGCCTGAACGGACAATTATCCATGTATTTTTCTGATATGCTCACACAAATACAGCATTCCTGTCTTGTACAGGAAAGCAGCTATGTTTAGACATCTTGGAAATGAAGTTCTCTGTTGTTAGACTAGGATTTAGAGAGGATTGTCTAATCAGATACTGTATTACTGTCTTTAGTGAAACTCTGTCTCCTCTGGTATCAATTGGTCTCTTTTACCAATTGTTCTGTCTCTAACAATCTTATCACTTTGCAATGTTGTCAGCTCTGGCTGAGGTTATTCTCTACAAAAGCTGTGCTGTGACTGCTGCTATGTGTCACCTCCAAGTAGTTAGCAGATGCCAGTACTGTCCCTGTCAGGGTGGCTGCTTTTGATTTAACTCTAAAATGAAAGGTTTGGGGCCTTGCCTATGAGTTTCTCCTGCTATTGAAGCCTTCAGAAGGCAGTAAACAGGGAAGAGCAACAAACAGTTTGTTTGTTTATTTATGTATTTTTATGAGAATGTGTTATTTACAAAGTGAATTCTTTCTGCTTTATTTTGGGGCGTGCTCGCAGGAGAAGTTGTCACGCTTGCTTCTAACGGTCAAAGATCTGTTGGCCAACAATGTGTTCTGTCGATCACTGTTCTGTCAAGAAATGTGGAAAATGAAGGTAAGATCTCTATAGTAGAAACACTGCTGTGTTAGAGACTGTTCAGATTTCATCTGAGGGATCCAGTAGGATGTGCTCAATGCTCGTCCGGTGAAAGTGGAGGATGTCTCCAAAACGGACTAGTGAAATGCTGTGACTTATGTTCCATTTCCCACAGTGGCCTTTTTTCTAGTAGATGACTCTTTTGTCTTCATTTTTCCTTTATTTTTAAAACAAGTTTAGTGTCTGTTTCCTAATCTTTATGCAGGTTTTGCTTCTTCGAAGAGGACTTAGTTGGGATTTGGAAGTAAATAAATCTTTAAAATTGTGTGGCCACTTCTACCAAGAAACTGCCACAAAAGAAGGTTGACAGTATCTTGGTCATAAAATGTTAAAATTTTGGCTTTTTTTTGAGCTAGACAAATGACACTTTTTCATCTCTGGAGGAGACGTTTAACTGTTTCTATTTGTATTGAGCAGGGCTGTTTTTTTCATTAGCTTTTGCAAGCTATAAAGGGCATGGCAAATACAGTGTCTGTGCAGCTGCAGCATGGCTAATGGGATTAAATGCACCTGAGATGCCACTGCAGTTAATAGATACTTTGAGGTGTTCAGTTTTCTTTCTTATTTGGCTTCCCTGTCTGTTAGTGCTGGATTATGGTGCTCCCCCTTTCCATGTGATGGTCTCTGGGCGAAGCAGTCCAGACTGATCAACCAGACGGTGGCAATGCCGCAGTCTGCTGGGAGATGACAAAGTCTCATAGTCTTTTCCATGCTCTGTCAGCGACGCTCTGTGCTTTTTTGGCATTTTGGTTCTCCGCTCTATTTACCTGAGAACCGTGATAAGCCCAAGTGAGTTTGTGGAATAACTGTCTTGGGAGAAATGTGATAATAGGAAAGAGGTTGTGTTGCTTCTCAAAGGTATTGTCTTGATTTGAGTAGTTTGTTTTCTTATGATAAATTCTGCTCTTACAAGAGTTAAGGACTTTTTGTGAACAGGACAATTTTGGTTACCGCTCTGGTGGGAAAGAAGGGAGATTCTGATCTACCTGGATAAAGAGGCATTTTACAGTCTCAAATAACCAATCTTAGGCTGAAAATAGAATCCAATATATTCTACAGGCTGATAAAATCTGCTCGTTCTCAGGCAGACATAGAAATCAAGTCTTGCTGTGTAATTGAGATTGTTACAGGAAGGGATTAGGTTACTGAAGGCCAAGTATAGGTGGGGGAGTCTAGGCTTGTGCTAAGAAGCAATTACTAGTTCCCGTGGAAAAGTAGTGTTTTTTTTTTCCCCCTTCTGAATAGTTCATGTGTGTCAAGATTCCCAAGTCCCTTCCTTTGCAAGATATGAAAGTGCCCTTGGCTGACTTGGTTTCTAGATTGGAGTGTTTGTACTGAGGCTGCTGTGGAGGGAGATTGTTGCTCTACCATCTTCTTGTTTTCTGCTGTGTCTAAGGATCAAATTTTGCTGACACAAGTCATCATCTGGGGACAGACTGTTCCATGCCGGAGCTGCAGGGATGTGTTTCAGTAAGGCACGAAAGGGCAGCTGCTTCATCCACACTGCAGTTCAGCATGGTGCTGATTTGGCTTGGCTGGCACTTAGGAGCAGGACCTTTGAAGTACTGTTTGCTTTTTCGATTTCTGTCCAGAGGGCTCTGCTTTTTCACAGTTGCAGTGTCTACTGCTGTAATCTCCTACTGTGAAATAAACCTGAGAGAGTCACACTCGCTTCACAGAGCCTGAGCAGTCAGGTGGCTGAGCGATAATTCTCTAGTCTGTTTCTGAATCTGAATTAAAAAGAGTTAAAACTTAGTAAGACCACTTGTTTTCTGGGACAGCCATTGCACCTTTGAAAGTTCAGACTCAGGATTGTTCTGGAGGTGGCAAAGTTAGGTATATTTATCACATAATCGTGAAAATTTCAAATATTGATATGTCTACAACTCTCAACCCTTCAAAATTTGCAGAATAGAATAAATCAAACGTAGTCTTTCAGATATGTCAGTTGTTACAGCTTTAGTAAGTCCTGAACAGCTTGAAAAAAATAGAATTTAGATTTTTTTTTCGTAGTCTACATTAGTGAAATGTCAACGTAAACTGTCATTTACACCTTATGACCTAATTATGACACTCTGCTAGAAACCTCCACTGCTGGAAGTTGTGTGGCAGCTGCACAGAAACAGCATCGTTGGACTGGAAGAACTGCTGGAGAGGTGAGCAAAGGTTTATAGGTTTGCAGTCTCTTAAAATGTATTGAAATGTAATCAGGGGTTAGTCATGAGTATTCTGGACTAAGAATTTAGTCGGATGCCTCTAAGTGATCAGATTAGCAGGATTTAAGGAGTCATCCTGGGTTTGAGAGGTTACCCTGGGTTGGCATGGCTTAGGACAGGGTAATTGGTTGTTTGTTGGCTGCTGAATCAGTTGGAATGTGAAGCAAAACAGTTCAGCATGAACCACCACTGAAGACTGCTCTAGATAATGTTCTAAGTGGGGTTTTGTTTCACTGGCACAGATGGCCACATGTCCATGGTTACCCTCTCCTGTGGGAGAGGAATCACTGACTCAGCTGGTCAGTCCACCCGCCCATTCTTGCAATCTGCTTTGGAAATTCCTGTTTATTCAATATAAATTAATGCTGGTTTTGACCACAGGTCTCGCTTTGCACAAGCTGTGGGCTGTCTTTGTAAAGGCAGCATTTCAGTTAGGTTTGGCAGAGCTAATCTCTAGAATAGTGGAATTTGTTTTTGTTTTGGTTTTATTTTTAACCTTATGTGGCCGTTTCATACAGAACTAGCAGGTAAAATCAGTTGTTATTTGTAGAGCTCAGGTTGGTTCCTTATGATGACAAAGGAACATTACAGAGCTCTCTTAGACCTTTGGTACTAGTTTACTAGTCTGTTGACGGCCCTGCAGAGAGAGGGGAAAGAATAGCCTTCAGAGTTCACTGTACTTAAAATCTGAAGAAACCAAAAAGATCAAGAGCTTGATTTTTGAAAACATCTTTATCCTAATATATTAGAAAGAAAAGATTTTAGTTCTCATTTCTAACTTTTCTTTTTTAAAGGAAATATTTTTAATGTCAAAGGTGGGGAAGTATTTGAACATACCGTTTAAATATTAGTTCCTTTTCTTTAGATATGTTTGCTTTCCACTCATTTATGGAGCCAATAAAACTCTGCTGGCCCAAATTAAAGAAACGAAATGGTACATTTTGTGTGGGATTCTACCGTTTCTTGTGTCCAGGAAGATGGCAGAGCCAAAAACAAAAAAAAGAAAAGAACCCCCCAAACTTCGAAGCATCACAATAAAAAGTGTATTGAGTTGAATGTGCTTTTGTTTGTCCTCAGCAACACGGAGGTTCCTGCCGTGGTGGAGTGGCTGTGCAGTGGTCTTTGTGGCTTCTGTGAGCAGGTGGAGGAGCCCTCGCGGGACATGGAGCTTCCTGGGCAGCTTCTCACAGGCAAGGCAACGAGCCCCGTGCTGGCGAAGTCCAAGTCAGGCTGCAGGTCTGCCCAGTGTGCGGCAGACTGTACGAGTCCAAAGCTCAGAGGGATAAGAGAGAGGCCCCGCTTTGCCTTCTTTTCTTGCATGCTTTCAGTGAGGGGAATATATTTTTATATTTGGAGAATTTATCAAACTTTTCCATCAGCATGATTACAATTTCTGCATCCTGTTATGATGTGTTATCACAAGTATATTTAAGTGTCCAGGATCTTTTGGACCAGAAAAAACACTTGACAATTCCATCCCCCCTGCCCCCTCTCTCTTCCTGTCTTTCCTCCCCCGCCCCCTATGATTTATTTTTCATTTTGATTCAGAAAAAATCACTAAGCAATTTTCTTGGAGGGCTGTAATCAGACATCTGGATCAATGCAGTTGATCAGGTACAATCTGTATGAGGTCTGCAGTGATAACAGACTGCAAGAACCATAAATTGTTTTGTCTTTATTTTTTAAGTTTCCATGTGGCTCTGGCCATTGATCCTTCAGGGTCCTTTTGTCTGGGGGTAATTTTACTCTAAGAAGTAACTGAGAACTGAGCAGTCTTGCTGGCTGTGCTATGTGGAGAATGATGTTGTTCAGACGTGGGTCCTTTTTGGAAACAGGGAGACGACAGAGCAGAATCTTTCTTGAAAAGGGATGCTGATACATCAATTCCTTCATTTGCAGACTTTGTGATCATGTTTCTTCAGAATGGCTTTCAGCAAGCTTCGGAACTGGGAAGGAAGTTGGAATTCAAGAAAGTCCCCCATGTAAGGGCAAAATTAAACTATTTGCAAATGTTATTTAAAACAAAAATAGTAATTCTATTGTATATATCTGTGCATTGCTGAACATCAATAAATCTGAGTTTAGAGTGACAATGAAAGGCAGTGTCCAGTGTGCTGGAACAGGTGAGAGGAGCTGGTGAAAGCAGCATGGAGATTATTTTCTTATTTCTGAAAGCTTCTCCAAGGTGACCTGTCAAGGGCTCACTGTTTTATCTTCCTTGGTTTCTCCTTGATTGCCTTTTTCCGTTTAAATGTGAAGCATGGAATTGCTGATAAGCATGGAAAATCCTTGTCTGCCTATTGTATCTTTTCTATAGTAAAGCCTGTGGTAAAAGTTAATCCTTGAAGTAAAAAGGATAACATTTTTTTTGAGTCGGTTTTACTTTTCTGCATATAGTTACAGCTTTTTAAAACACTAAATGGTCTTATTTTGTCATTTTTAAACAGATCTGTCGAGCTGTTTTACAAAGAATGTTGACATGTAAGTGTTTTCATTATTTGTAGCTTTGTGCAGTTTTTGTTCTGTGCTAGACTCAGATTCCTTGTTCTTTGCTAAATCTTTAAGGGCTTGGAGAAGCCTTTTGCCTAGGATGCTTTTCCTATCTTATGCTTTATATTTATATCGCTGACTTTGTGTCTCTGGTTCCCTGTCTCTCCTATAAAATGAGTTTCTTCTGACACTGCAGATAATTCCTTGCCTTTTATGCTAGCTCTTCTTGACACTCCCAGCCGCATCATCAGGTAAAGATATCTGAGCTGATTTTAAATCAGCTTGATTGGAAGCTGTCCAATCTATTGTAGGGCAGAGGTTAAGCCAGGATAATTTACTCTGCTTAGTACATTAAATGCTGAATTTACTGAGTTGCATCCAAGCAAGCTATTCCTGACTCATGATTTGGATTAGCAGACCAATGGTCTGTGAAAACAGTTGTTTTGTTTTATGCTGAGCTAAGTAATCTAATATATTTTTTATTTTTAAATGGCCAATCTTCAGGAATTGTCTCATGGACAATAAACCCATTGTGTCCTGGGCAATCACAATGATGTTGCTAAGAGCTGCTGCTAGTAGCACCTGATTTGTGTTGCAAATCCTAAGGCAAAAAGATTAAACACACCTCAGGCTTGTTTTTCTTTCTGTTGTGTCACAGAGGAGCTTTGTGGTAAGTTGCTCTATCTGCTCTCCAGCCTTGCCTGCAGAGGAGCCCTCATTTACTGCGTTTCATGTACTTTAGACCAGGATATAAGTCTAATCCTACTGCATGGCTGTGGCTTTTCCGTCTCCTTAGCGACATTGCTTTACCCCTTTTCTTGCTGGCAAGTTTTAGCAACGTGCTCAGTGCTGCTGTAAAAATCACTGATTTGCTTTTGTTGCAAAATTCCTGAAAGCCAGGACAGAACCCAAGGGCTCCTGCCCTGCCTTCCGAATCCCTCCATGAAGCACGAGATCTCTTGTGCCCAGAGCGCTGTCTGTAGCCTGGGCTGCCTTGCAGGGTAATTCTAACAAGGGAAGGCAGGAAGAGCTGCTGGGGGTCGCAGGCTCGAGCTGCTGCCCTGCCTTTCAGGTGACCTTCCCATCTGTGCAGCTGGCGCTGTTGCTCCCTGGCTCGGTCCCTGCATGTGAAAATGAATGGAACGAGATTTATACAAGAATTTTTGCTAGCGTGTGCTTTTGGGTTGCCTTTGAGAGGGTTCACTTCACAACTGATCAGCTTTCTTGAGGAGTGTTAGGATGCTCTATGCAAAATAATTTGAGATTAATAAAGACCTTCACAGGAGGAGGATAGGCTGAGAGTAGAAGGGGAGCCCTCTACTTCATATTAATGATCTTGCTGTGGTGAATTCCTGCGCCTAGGGATAAAGAGAGTTTATCTCCTTTTCTCCGTTCTCCTCTGCTTAACCCTAAAGTATCCTCCTGCAGGGGAGGACAGCAGAGTTTTGAAAATCTCTGAAATCAGGAATTTTCTACTCTGAAATCAGTAGGTCTACTCTGAAATACTGAAATGAGCAGATTTCAGAGTGCTTCCCTTGATGATCCTAACTAACAGCCCTACTCCCCAAACCTTTTCCAGCTTTAAAAGAAGAGATTTTTGAAGGTAGGATGGGACAAGAAACCAACCTGCTGTTGCTGCAGGCTGCAAAGCAAAGGATCTCTCTAGGCACATGGGCTTTGTGTGGTCTGACCTTAAGGCAGTAATGCTGTGCAAGCTGATAAGGTTTTTGAATTCGAGCAGTCCTTCAGGAGCAGGTCTTGCTCCTGAAGGAATGCTGCTAAGTAATGCTAAATGTGACAGGGTGGCATCTCGCTGCCATCACAACGTGTCGCATTCACTGCAGCGTTCGCTCACTGTTTGTTTGACCTGGGTGGTTAAGAACATAATGTCAAGGGGTTGTTAAAAGAAATCTGACCTGTGGAAATCCCTGCCTCCAGACAGTTTTTTTCCTCTTCTGGGGTGCAACTTTGCTGTGCTTACACTAGCAGATGCACTGCACAATTAGGATTGGGTTTGGGAATGAAATAGTAATTCATGTGCATTTTTGATGGTTTAATTATTGGCACATTCCTGGATAGGCTTCTGAAGTGGTTCAAGGTTAGTTTTAATAGCTTTTGAGTCTTTGTGTTGCTTTGAGAAATTTAATGACATTGAATGGCTTCTGCCCATTTCCCTAATGGGGTCACCCTCTTAAACACAGGGAGTGCTTGTTCCGCATAGTTTCTCCGTGTTGTTTAATGTCACAGTTCTTTCCGTTTCCATTTTCTCCATTTGATTTATTTGGGATACTAGGGGTGCTTGATGCTGTTGGTAAAGAGAAGCAGGAAGATGATTCCAAGTTGCAAGCTATGCAGTGCTGGTAAGAAATATTATTACTCTGAACAATGTCAGGAATGTTTTTTTTTGTCCACTGTTACCCTTGTTACTGAAACTGGGTGGAAGCCTATTTTCATCTTTCTCCAGTGCTACTTATATTTAGTATCCTCCTCTCCCTAATAAAATATAATAACTAATCCAAGTGATGATGCCTGTGAGATGTGAGGCACTAAAGAGTGCTTCAGCAGTCCCCTCTTAGCACACTGAGAGTTTATCCTTTCCGCTCTTCTCACTCTGCTTCTGAACAGAAACACCTGGAAGATGCCACCAGTTCCTCCTTGGATTCCAAACCCATTTTGTCTAACCACATTGTACACGCTGCTCTGTGACCCATCCTGTGCAGAGATGTACCTGTGCTTCAAGTAGCAAATATGATAGCTTGATAATCATGAATTAACTACTAGACTTTAAAAATACACAAAAGAAAATATTTTTTCTCTGGCAATTTGATAAAATAGAGGGAAAAAAGTCATTCATTATCAGTACCTTTTCTATCATGGATCTTATATTTTGTTTTTGAATATTTCTTTATTTCTTCCTAGGCTAAATGTGTTCAGTGTGACGGTGTATAAAAATGCAGTTCATCCTGATTCCCTCCAGCAGTTTTTTAGACACACACTGACTGAGGTTCTCACCTACAACCCTCTGCTGAAAGGTAGGAGTGGGTAACAAACAGGACTTGGAGTAACATCTCATGGCAGTCCTTACTGGGCAGACATGGGAGGGTTTTGAGCTCTCAGAGGAGTTTTGGACAAAGGAGTAGAGCAGCTGGGTGGCAATGCTGGTGCCACAGAGAGCTCTGGGGTAGAATAATTTGGCCCCTACATGGTCAGTCTTAAGCAAAGTGTTTTCTCTTTCTGAGTACAGTGTCTGATGCCATCCACATGCAGAGAGAGTGGACCTTCACGAGAACTTGTTCACTGCTTACTACCCTGTATTGCAAGGTAGGTCCTCCTGGTTTGGCAAAGAGAACATGGTTATGCTGGTCTTGCATTGAGTGGAATTTCTGAAAACTTGTATTACTTCCTTTGTTACTTTGTTACTTCCTTTTGTTCTCTGTTAGAAATGAATTTGGTAAAAATTTGCAGAATCTGAATTGGCTGCCAGGAGTTGCTGGCACGACATAGCATGAAGAAAAAATGTTAAGGGTTTTGTGAAAAGGTTCTTGATGAGAATAAAGATAGTTAAAGATGTGAATTTTCACTGATATAGTATGTGATGCCACTTACGTGTATATATATAAAAAGTGGAAAATATTATTTATTTTAACCAGCTTATGTTCAAAACCAGAGAGGTATCTGTCCTGGCAAAGCTGATGGAAACATGCAGGCAAGATATATTTTTTCAAAAGTGATGCAAAGGCATCTGCATATGAATCTTCACTGTGTATTTCCCTGTTACAAAAGGCTACATGTATTAGCAAAAACGAATTGCTGTCGCTGTCTTCCAGCTGTTTGTGGCATTCAGTGCAAAGGAGTCGATCTGCCAGCTGCAGCAAGTCCTGGAGACTCATGAAGTGAACTGGCAGCACGTGCTGTCCTACGTTTCCACACTGGTGGTCTGCCAGGCTGAAGCAGAGCAGCTCTTCAAAGGCAAGTGGGTGCTCTGAGTGCTCCTTGCTCCTCAGGTACCGCACAGGGAAGTTGTACCCCTGTCTTGAGCCTGGGGAAAAGAACAGCAGGAACTCAGCCTTTCCATTCAAGTGTTCAGTCAGCTGTGACACGAGTGCTAAACCTTGTGCCTGCTGCTGCTTATATTTAATATACAGCTGAGAATGTTTAATCGATAACTAGCTTCATTTGAGATGGGGTTGCTGAAGCTTGGTTCTTCTATCTCACCTTTACTATCAGTTCTTCTGAGTGTCTTGCCTGGAGTCCAGCAATTAAATACTCAGCAGTTCTTGGAGGCTGAAATCCTGAAGTATTTGCTGACTGTTGAAAACACCTTTCTGATGCATGAAGAGATATGAATGAGTCCCAAAGATTCTGCAAGCTGCACTAGACATCCTCCTTTTCCTGGCAGATGTTTCATCACAGATATTTGTCTTCATTTGCTATAGAAAATTCCAGCACCATTTTCAAGAGCAAAGTCTGAGGTTATTTTTTTTATGTTTCTAGATCTACTGAGTTCTCTGCTGATAAAAGCTTTTGAAAATTATGATATGGAAAGTATGATCACTGCGTTCCTGATAGCTCGTCAGGCTGCTTTGGAGGGCCCTGCTGTGTTCATGCCGTACTCTGAGTGGTTTAAGGTAACACTGAGCAAGGCATAGTGATCCTTTCTCCATTTATGTAAGAAACATATGGAAGGAATGTGGTGCTATGCAGAAAAAAACTCGGACAAGATCACCCAGGAACTGAAAAATCCAGGCTTTCTCTGGTCCTCCCCTTCTTTCATCATTCAAGACCATCTTGAGTTCTGTAGTTACTGGTCAGGAATGCAGACATGTAATTCCTGTTACAATCGTAATTTTGCATATATTTCAGTATCTTGATAACTGGCAGTGTTGTTATTGCGTAAATTGTGGATTATTGCATAGGAAACAGGAATGTTTCCTGGGTTTTTGCATGTGCGCAGCTAGAATTAGTGTGTTTACTGACCTTATAGGTTGTTAGCTTTTAGATCGGCTGTTAGCTTTTAGTTGTAAACATGTATATGTTTTATAATGTGTGAGCTTGCAAATATGACCTGCGCCTTTGCTAAAGTTTCCAGGAGGTATCAAAAAGTAAACTAAGTGTCAGGCTGGCTTATTTTCCTTATAAACTCTGATAATGTTATGCAGAAACCTGTGTGTTTGATGTTCCCTGATGAGACCCAGCCCTTTGGGACGTTTTGCTGTTGCTTGTTTAACTCGTCTGTAGCACTTCTTGTTGTAGCACATCAGAATGAACTTTGAGTTTGACACAGCAGCTTTTCTGAAAACTGGAAAAGAAACTTGAAAAAAAAGGGGGGGTGGGGGGGAAGCTTGAAAAAAATATATATGCAGAAAGTGGACTTTTCTCCAGAGAATGTCTTTTAATAGAAAATGGGTGTCTGCAAAAGCTGAGGTTTCCCATCGCACAGTGCTGGGATGTGGTTCTCTCCACACTGAACACTGAGCATTGTCCTTTTCCCGCTTTCAGGCTTCCTTTGGGAATGCTGGGGGACCCCATGGGAGCAGTAAGAAGGCACTCGTCTTCCTTTTTGAGTTCCTGTCCGAGCTGGTACCCTTTGAAACGGCCCCATATTTGAAGGTGAGAAGCAGCTAATATTGTTTTTAAAGGCTGAAACAGAACTTCTCCACTCGACATATTTGCGCCTTTGACTAAGCTCAACATATTGTTATTATAGTAATTGCATTATGTACTGCTGACTGGGTTCAGTATATTAAGATTATTATTACAATAATGGCATTACTTCCAATAAATAAATCACCATATTTTCTTCCTGAAATAAGCTAGTATAAGATTCCTTTATTTCCTGACAAAAAGGTGAATTCCCTTCATGCAGCAAAGTTTAAGCACTTTGATTTTTGTTGAGACAAGTTTTGTTTGCCGTGAAGCTTGATTTTCTTAAAACAGGAAATAACATTTGTCTTTGGGCTATTTCTGAGGTAAATGAGTATAGAAATGAAATTGGGAGTTTTTTGAATTTCAGGTGCATATAATGTACCCCCCGTTTGTGCCAACGAAACACCGGTCTGTTCTCATGGAGTACATCACTCTGGCTAAAACCAGACTGGCTGACCTCAAGGTGAGTAAAAGCTGACTATTTTAGAAAAGGTTTTTCCAGATCTGTCAAAATAGTGGCTGTGACAATGTCCGTCTCTGTAACCTTGCACAGGTTGCTATAGAAGACATGGGCCTCTATGAAGATTTATCCTCCACAAATGAATCTGTGCAGGTACCAATTCTCTACCTAAGGTTTTCTAACCAGCTATGACCCTTTTCCTGTGGAAGATTTTCAGGGAATTTAAGGGAGATGTAAGGGACAAGGAGAGACCTGATGGTGTTGTAATGCTGGGGGGAAATGAGATTCCTGAGATGGGGAATGCGGAGCACAGATCTGCAGGGCGCTGGGCTGTGGCTGGGCCAGCCAGTGGCCCAACCAGTTACAGTGGTGACGTTCCCCAGTTTGAATTTGCACCTCGTGCTCTGCCCGCGTGGCAAAGCAGGCTCGGTCCTCCCAAGTGCTGCAGGGTATCTATTTGGGGCAGTGTTCAAAATGTTTAAATTTAAAAGGGATTCGGGGATGGGATCTGCACCCTGCAGTTTCACTTGTTCATTGTTATATTTTGAATAATAATAGTAATTGGAAGGGGAGCATTTGACTTTATTGTTCCTATTGAATTGCATTTCTTTCTATGTATAGACCAGCTAAAACAGTACAGCATGTTAGAAGGAGAGGAGAAAGCAAATGTGGTTTCTTCACTTATACACTCAATTAACTGAAGTGCGTGAAATACAGGCTGGTGTCAGGGTAAGCAAATGTGCAGCAGTGAAATCCAGTCCTCTGAATTGACATCTCAAGTGAAAAATCTCATTTAATTTCTTCCAAGTATATCTGACCTGTTGGTCACAAGTTGTTGCAGTTTAAGGTCCTAGAGCTTGAAAAAGAGAAAGCCAGGGCTGAGGTCCCTCTGTGGAGAGTGCAATTCTGGTAGCATGGGTTGAAAGTGAAGAACATTGCTCCTAATCCAAAGTGTGTGAAATAGAACAGGTTTAGCAGTACAACAAACACAGAACAGAGATGATATTGTCCCCATGGAGGCTGTTAAACAGGAGGATCTGCCAAGGGTTTGGATACACAACTCTGCGGATATCTGGGCTGACCCAGAATAGCTGTTATGTAGAAGAGCTTTATGAGGGCAGACTGATGCTTCAGACTCTGTGTTTTTTGTCTTTCAGTTTTACTTTGTGTATCAGGTAGTTCTTGTTATTCAGTCTCTTTCCTTTACAACACAGACAACTATTTACTAACCCTAAAGAACTGGCAGGAAAGAGACTGTCACTGATGTCTCACAGAATCTCTCTCTCCTTGCTCCTGTTGTGAGCTAGCCCCAGGGCCAGGCGCTTCGTGATGTTGAAAAGGCCATTCAGATATTTGAAAACACAAGAAAGATCCCAACCTCTGTGATAGAAGCCAGGTACCGTATGCTTGTCTAAACTTTTTTTTTTTTATCTTGAAAAAAGAAGAAAAATAAAATTAACCAAAAAATGAAACGAGTCCAAATCAAAGCAGAAGAAAAAATGAGGGTGTGAGCAAAGAAAGACTTTAGAAATTCTTTACTCATTATCCACTTCCTCAGTAGTCATCAAAATAGAGGCTATTTCTGCAGTGGCTAAAACGGCTTATAAGCATCTGCAAGAGGAGCCTACCATTATTCTAAAAAATAAAAAGCAAAACTAAGAAAACTAGTATTTTTTCAGACTCCTGATTTTTTTTTCTGTTTATTCATGTTACTATGATATTTCTTTCTGTTAGAAACACAGATAAATCTTGAGGTAATGAAATGGCACTTTACTGCTTTGGGATTGTTAATATTTTGTTGTCTTTATCCTCTGTTTCAGTATCTTCAGACGACCCTATTACACTTCCTGGTTCCTTCCTGCTTTGCTTAGGCCACGTGTGGTTAGTATTTGTTTTTCTGCCCTCCCCTTTAGAAGTGTGTTTGTAGAAAGGTGACTCACTCCTAACCTGCCCGCTTTTCTGTTGCAGCTCCCTAGAACGCCAGATATACGCATGGTTTTTATAGACTCTTTAAAGAGGTATTGAGAATTCCCCACGTTGTTTTCTGTGCTCTGGATTTTGTCTTCAGAAACTTTGTTTTCTGAAGGGCTTTCACACCCTGTTTGCAAACGGCCGTGTGTTGGCTAACCCACCTGGCAGGGCTCCACAACCAGGCTCGCTCTTGGCTTGCAGGCTGTGCATGGGGTAGCTTGTTTGTACAGGTGAATGTCTTCAGTTCTGTAATTAGTCTTCTAGATGCTTTAGCTACATTTTCTAGAAGGAATTGTGTGCAGCCCCCTGACTCCAGGCTAGATATATTTTTATGCAAACTTTAGCGCATACTGCAAAATACAAAATTTCAATAAGAAGATGAGACCTCCAGTGAAAAGCTTCTTTCTTTGGGAAGGGTTGTGGTAGAAGGGGAAGATAAAACCTAATTTAGTGCTTTAAGAGCTCTTTTTATGGGAGAGAAGGATAATGCCTCAGGAGAACACAGCCCTTCTCAAAACTCTGGCTTGTCCTGTATGCAGGCTTAAAAGTGCCTTTCTGCACTGAAGGAAAAGCATTATTTGAAATCTAGTAATTCTTCTGTAGCTTATCATGGAGAAAATGCCTGCAACGCTGCCTACAAATGAGGCATTTGGTCCTGCTGTCTAATTCTAGCCTTACTCTAATAAGATTGAATCTTCATTTCTTAAATTAAAGTTGCAAGAGAAGCAGCTGAATTTTAGGCAGCCTAATGTAATGTCTTTTAGTACTGTGTGTCTTCTCCGCAGGTGTTGCGGGTCAAACTTTGCTCCCCATCACATGCTGCATTTAAGATGTCAGTATAGCCCGTCACAGTTTATTATTTAGTATATGAGTAAGAGCATGTACAAGTGTGTTAGTGCCTATGTGCAAGACACACTGGTGTATGAATTGTGTGCTACATGTGTATAATACTGTTCAATGAAACATAGGGTATAAATATCTGGCCTTCATGCTGCGTGATGATTAAAAAACGCTTCAGATGCTGTATGTGCTCTAGGACCTCTGTAATTGCATTTTATAGCACAGCTGTTGATTATGCTTATGTTTAATCAATCTGACGTTTGAATGTGATTATGTGGTAGAATAAATGGCTTTTTCCCCTACTCTGTTACAGAGCTGATAAAATACCCGCAAACTTGTACTCCACATACGTACAGGCTTGTGGCGCTATGAAGGAGAAACTCTTACAAGGTAAAAAGAACCAACTTCCTCCCTTCCTCCCTCAAAAAATTATTCATGCCTCCATTTGAAGAAAAATTAATATTTCAAATGAGGCTCTCCTGAATTAAAAAAAATACAAAAAAGAAAAAAAAATTGTTTAATGTATATGTAAATATGTGCATGTTATTTATGTCTTATTGAGGTATTAAATAGCTACTGGAAGACTGCTTTTCTCTGCCTCTGCTGCCGGGGTGGGATTTCTGGCGTCCCCGCGGAGCTCTGCTCTGCTGAGGCTGCAGATGCTGCCTGAGGTGGCTGCTTTGGAGCCAGCTCAGCCGTGTGCACATGGCTGGGTGGGTGCCGTCCTGGCTCATCCCTCACATAATGGCACTTCTGCTGTCTGACCCCACCCTTGTGCCTTTCCAAGGGTGACTTGGTGGGTGGCTAAGGGAGGGCGAGCGGGAGGAACGGAGCCAGCAATAACGGGATTGCGGTTCAGCGTTTGCATGTGTTTGAGGACGGGCTCTACTTTCGGACCCCATCCCTAGTCACTGTCGTTGCTGGCAGTGTGTTTGTGACTAACACACATTGAATGAGTTAGTCTGTATTTTTCAACTTTTTTTTTTCAAATACTTGTCTTAAAGTAGGCAAATCCTCATCATTTATACCGAATAAGAGCAGAGATTACTTGCAGGGTGTGTCAGGGATAAGTATAGTCCACGTAAAGAGAGAAATCCCTCATTAACTCCTGGCCAGGATGCTTTGGATGCTTGAAGCTTGCTGAAGATACTCTGAAGATGCTGGGAAACAGCAGATCGCAGCAGTCTGGCTCCGGAGGGTTGTCCTGGCAACGAGCGGGGCTGAGCAATTCCTTGGTGGCGGATCAGCAGGATCGGGGCAGGCAGCCAGAGCTCTGCGCAGCTCCTGGATTGCCAGTGACCTCTAGTGGCACAGCCTGCTCCGTGTCCCCTGCGTCCTAGCGCACAACCCTGCTCCCTAATCCATCCCTGGGGCGCTTCCGCGGACGCGGGATGCAGGGCACGGTTGCCGTGTTGGTCCTGTTCAGTAGTGCTCACTCTGTCACGCAGAGGTGACTCAGCAGCTCCTAACACCTTGTTGCTTTACTGTGCTTTTATAGCAATTACTGCTGTTAACCTTGTTATTTACTCCCGCTCCTGGTCTGGTTACGTTTGGCCTGTGAATGAGACACTGGGTGGTGGCTGGGGCTGTGCTGGGGCAGCTTGTTGCTGGTGGCGCTTTATTTCTAGTGGTAAGGGGAAGTTCCTTTCATTTTCTTTTCAACAAACAAAAATCACCCGGAGATGTTACGTGTTGTTGGTCTTGAGGAGAAGCTGCTGACACAGTATTGACACTGTGATGCTTCCCTGCATCTTCCAGCTCTGGTTCCAGTCTTTTGAGGAGAGTGAATGTTTCTGCAGGGGGCAGAGAGTGAAAGCAAGTAGGAAGAAAAGTCTGAAGGGAGACTCCTTTCTTTCCTCTCTTTTTTTTTTTTTTTCCTTAAACTAGGCATAAACGTATAAATAATTAATCAAATAGCATCTTTTGAGTGTAAAAGCAAAGCTGGGTATGTGGCAGATTGATGTTTTTGGGTCCTGTTGTAGTGTACAGGAGAAGGAGCACTGCTTTTGCAGAAAATGCATGTGAGGATTGCTGAATATATTTTATATATTGATGTAATACACAAAGCCAAGGATAATATGTTACATTTCTCTCTCATCTATCTAGATCAATCAAAAGCAGAGAGCAGCCATTCTGAAGAGCCTGTTGAGCAGCTGAAGGCTGAGCTGGCAGAGCTGCGGGTCCTGATTGTGGAGCAGACTAAATATGAAGGTGTGGAGAAGGGCAAGTTATAATTACCCATAAGTGACTGTTACAAAAGCTCTGCTAATAAAGTATGGCTAACGCTAGCCAAAACAACAGCAGATGTTACTTGCCACTGCTACCCAAAGACTGTAAACTTTCAGATCTATATAATCCTTCCAGCTATGAGTATATGTTTTTAGTGTTTGACACACTTTCTATGCTTGAGTTTGGGACTTTGGGTCTGTTTCTTTGTAATCCCTTGATAGCGGTTTTTGCCAACACTGACCCTTCCCATTCCTGTTGCTAGCATGAGGACATGGAGTCCCTTTTTGAAGGCTGTGAAAAATTATTCTTGGTGAAAATTGGTAGTGGTATTGGGGGGAAAGAATCACGATGATCACTATATTCCAACTAACACTTTTTGGACATTAATGCTTTTCAAAACACACAGCACTCTCTGACTAATTAGAGTATATATTGTATTAAACAACTAAGGAATTAGTGAAATGCATCCTCTAGTTGTTCTTATTCCTTTCATACAGAGTGGTAAATCTCAGACCAAGTGCATTTTGCCCAGTTTCTCACTTTCATGTCTGCAGTCTTAGTCCTCTTCCTCTTTTTCTTGCAGATGTGCCAGCCCAGATTGCAGTGATATCTGACAGACTCTCAAACGTCTTGAGTTGTAGCAATGATGAAAACGAAGCTGCTACTCTGAATTCCCAAATCCATGTTAGCATTTGTGCACCTGACCTGGAGCCTTGCCATCAGAGTGTAAGTACCATCTGGCTTGTGCTGAGAAATGACTGGTGTTGCTGAGGGAAGGGTGTATTTGCACATGCAAAAGGCTGCTCTGTCAGTAGAAAACAGGAAATACACTTTTCCATTTGTCCCTTTTAGTGCCTCACTCAGACTATACATGTGTTATAACCTCTGAAAGTCACAGGAAGAGCCAGGGATATATTCCATCAGAGCAATCTTGTGCTGGGCTAGGCTGTCTTACAAGACTTGCCTAGATACTTGTGTGTTGATATCACTTCTGGGCTGTTGCAGGCTTCACTTTCCATCTCGTAGAGCCAGTGGATCTGTAGAACTTTGCTGAATGTCACCAACATGTTTATCTCTTAGTTTTGATGTTAGAAAACACTTTATGTATGCAGCACAAAACTAGATCTAGGTCAATAGCCCAACAAGAAAGAATTAGTGCTGTCTTTTGTTACAGGTTGTTGATCTTCTGCTGACATCATTCTGTCAAAACCTAATTGCTGCTTCGTATTTTAACCCTCCCGACAGGTAAGATGCAAGTAAAACTAGGGAAATCCAGATAACTGTGTAATATAATCCCAGCATTGTCCAGGGGCTTGGACAATTCTCATTGTTCATGCCCAACATGCCAGGCCGACATTGCAACCTGTTTTATCCTGGGTTTTTGAATCTAAGAACTAATTTGCTTTGATGTGTGAGTATGTAAATAAAACATGCTTCTTCACCGTTTTTACTACTCTCTCCAGAATAATGTGTCATTTGGCTCTGCTTTGTGACAGCACCTAAAAACTTTTCATAAATACCATATTGTGCTTCCAGTGGAGGTGGAGTAGGGTGGGGATTTGAAGTAGGTCTCCCCCCCCACCTATTTTTTGTTTTTGTTTGCTTGCTGATTAAGGATTAGGAGGGCAATGATTGTCTTTTGACAGGGAGCACGATGTACTTGGTGCTTTTGCAGATCCCTTGGTGCCCTTCTTTGGAGGAACTCTATTAATATAATTTCCAAATCTCCAAATCTTATGGTCAACATCTTTCAGTGGGAATATCTCTTTGTTGGCAAGTGCCAGCGTGCTGACAAACTGCTATAATCCTGGAACCCAAGTGGTGGTGGCTGCTGAGCTGGGTAGCTGCCTCCCCAGTGTGCAGCCAGTGCATCTTTCCCTCTGTTCTACTTCACTTTGGCAAGATTAGACAAGAGTAAATTAATCAGTATTGAAAATCTGTATTGCAAAGTAGCTGGAATGAAGAAGAGCCATTCCAGGAAATCATTTTTGTGACCGCCTCCCCCACCCCATATCCTCTGAAGATGTTTTTATTCCATCAGCTGGAGGGGATGTAAGATTACACTGCAGGAAAGTGCCTCCCTCCCGTCGCAAGTACCCTGTCATACTGCTTCTTTGTGGCTCCTGCTTTCTTCCCATTTATTGCCCAGCCCCTCCTCACTCACGCTCTGTCTGAAAAAGCTTTCTGTGCTCCAGGCAGCTTCCTCCTGTCCTTGCTGTTGTCTCAGAACTCCTCTCTGGCTCTATATTATCAAATATTTGAGGTGGGGCACTGGTAAGGTTCATGTCTAGGTGTTCCATGAGTGACGTTCCTGCGAGCCTATAAACAGAATGATTATTGTCTAGTATTTACAACCAAGTGTGGCTCGGACTCATTATGTTTAACCATTTTAAAATACCTCTTCCTGTACTGGGAATAAAAAAATGACGTGTGCAATAAAATGAGCCTGTGGCTTTTACCTTCTGCAGGCAGGGATCATGTTTGTCCCTGTTCGTGAAGATGATGTGTGGACACAGGAATCTCTTGCCTGCCCTTCTGGGCAGGCTCTGCCAACTTATTTATCATCAGGTGAGTTGATCATCTAACCAAGACTCATATGGTTATGTTGTGCTAAAGGCTATGTCTCTCCCTCTCTGGTGCCATGGGGCACATACGTATTTGGACTGTGCTGTGCAGGGACTTTGCTAGCTTGCAGACTTCCAAAGAATTCTCCTTTAAGATAAATAGTCCTGCTACTTTAACAGAAGTGGAAAAAAACAAGGCGAAGGAAAGATCTTGTGAACAGATCTATAGTAGAAGTATAGTGCTTAACTCCCCAACTTTCAGGCTGTGAATTTGAATTGTATGTTCATTTTTAAAAGAACATTTTAAAATTTTTAAAGATTTTTAAGATTTTTAAAAAGTATGACGATAAATTTGAGGTGTAACAGTGCATGGTTTTCTTCCAAAGACTTGTTGGGTTTGTTTCCTTCATCCTTCATGATCCTTCATGATCCTTCATGATGTTGAAGAGGTGACATTAAAATGATGATCATTGTTTAACTGTCATAGGAGCGTAAAAGCCTGGAGAGGCTCAAATTCTGCTGGCCTGAAGTTATAGCTAGTTGCCCCAAGTTATTGTGCTACAAATACTCACTGATTTGGTTGTAGGTTTACAAAAAATAACTGCCCTGTTTTAAGAAAGGAAGAATATACATTTTTTAACCGGTGTCTTTTGTTTACTAAATTGGTATCATTGCACTGATTCAGGCAATTTACAGCGGCAATATTCTGTCATTTGGTTAGTTCTGTAGTTTTTTTTCCCCTGAAAATGGCTGCTTTGCTACAAACAAAACGTACCCCTTTCTCCAGTTCTTTCTTTATGTTTGGCTTGCAGGGTCCTTCCTTAAGTGATGCTCATATTTTGGGATTAGCTGCTTTTGTGATCCACTTAAATGAACATAGATCTTTAATTCCTGAAGTGGAAGCCGATTTGGGGAGTTCTCAAGCTGTTCCTGAAAAGATCCTTTCCATTACTGAGTTCTGGAACTTTTTGCTAGTGTGCAGGACAGAGGAGTCCCTTGCCTTCTGCCTGAGGTGAGCTCGTGCATCCACCAAGTGCTCCCTTCCTGGGGCTGTGGCTCCTGCTTGGCAGGACACAGTACTGGGAAACTGTTTGAGGAATGGGTGTGCTGCCCAGAGGTGCTATCCAGAGAAATAAGCTGATTCTGGCCCTATGTGAAACAGAATCTTGATGACTCTATTGCTTGCCGGTCAAAGGACTGATTGGGTGCTGCAAAGCTTCTTTTTTCTGAAATTTTTTTTTTCCTGAACTTTGTAGCTGTTATTTTACTTGGGTTTGTGAGCGTATAAATAGAAGTAGTGCCAGGAGTAGAGAGGTTGGGGATATGTTGCTTAAAATGGTTTTGAATATTTGTTAGTTTTTGCTTGATGTTGGACTTTCATGAATGGATAAGATACGACTGAACCAACCAGATAACTGAACTCTCTCTCTCCCCCCAGGTTTTGCACTGCAGCAGTATCGTATCTTCTCTGCAAGTTTTCATCCCTTCCTCAGGATGATTTATGTGCCTTGCTTCCTCCCAGCCTTGTTAAAAAGGTAAAGGAGGGAAAAAAGCTTTGCTGTTGCTTATGAGAAAAATTGGTGTCAGTTCAACTTTCCATTGCCGACTTCTTTGCAACTACAGCTATTACAAAGAAAATTATATAAAAAATGCATCTTCATATCCACTTGTATCCATACATTTTGTGTATTGACTCATTTGACATCTCCACAAAACCCTATTTTGCTCTGGGCCTTTTTTCCTGATGCAGGTGTGCAGGGTTTTCTGCCTTTGTTTTAGCTGCAGTACACGGTGCCGCGGCTGAACTTGGAAGCTCGGGGAATTGCATATGAGGAGAGGAAAACTGAACTAGCCTGGAGTTCCCTGTCGTGCCCCTCAGTGCACTACAAGAGAGCCAGCCTCTGCCTGTGGAAGCAAGTGCGCTTTCAGGAGCTCTTGAAGGAGAAGGCATTCCAGGTATCTGTTGTTTTGCAGTGCTCTAACTGGGTTCACACCATAATCTTAATTTTTCAGATCTGCTCCTTACAGTTTCCTAATCAAAGATACAAGCTTCTTGTAAAATAGTTAATATCTAAAAAGTTTGTATGACAGCTGGAAGTTGATATATGCTCTAGGTCATGTGCTCAGTGTTGTCTACTGGTTTTGATAATGATGCTAAGGGAGAAATAGAAAACTATAGAAGTAAAAGCTTTGTTTTCAATTTATTTACAAAACCAAAAATGGTGATGTGTTATTTTAGTTATTAAGTTTTCAGGAACTGTAAAAGAAAAGGCTTGGTCATGATCCTAACAACATCATAATGTGTACACAGAGATGATGAGAGTTAGATAACTGAGGGTACTTCCTTGCTTTAGGGGTGCTTGGTCTGAACATCAGCATTGCCCTGAACCACCTGTGAATCTTCAATTATTTCACTCTGTCTGGTTATGAAATTGATTAACAGCTCTCTCCTATTCACTTTATACTGCCCTTGCAATTTATCTGATTTGATCAGATTTTTTTTTTTTAATCCAGCTTGTATAAAACCTGTTTGGCAGATGAGTTTGTCCTATTACTAGAATGATTTAATGTGCTTTGCTAGCTTAATGCACAACACTGAAAGATCTTTGCATTTTAACTTTCTTTGATGCTTAGACCAGTCTGACTACAGTGCCTTGTTCCTTTTAACATTCATGTCCAGGAACGTGCATTCATTCTGGTACCTAGGCTTTAAGAACATGGCCACACACATCTGGAGGTGTCAAAGTGGGGTTGGAGTCAGGGAGAGAGAGTAGCTGAGAGGGAGAGATGCTTTATAGGTTTGTTTCAAACAAATTTTGAAAGCCAGTGGGATTCTTGGTTTTCTGCAAGAAAAGCAGTGCAGGACCTGTCCTTCTTGGGCAGATATCTTCTAATTCATCTCTGTTGGCAATGGGTTGTGTCTGGGTGTTGGTGAAAGATGTGTTTTATTCTGGAAAGCAGGTAACTGTTGTGTGTAAGCTCCTTTTTCTTGCTGGGTTGCCCTCTTACCTGAACCCTCTTGCCTTTCCTTCTTGCCTCTCAGTTATCTTTCAGAGAGTGGCTGCTGCTGGAGCTGGCAGTGCCCCCTGATAAGGATATTCTTTCTGCTTCAGAAAGGTGAGTGCAGAGGGGTTCTAATAAAATGAGAATAATTCAACAGTCTCTTCCACTGAAGTTAAAGAAATGTTGAGGATCAGGAGGTCAATACTGAAAGTAAATAAATGAGCTGCTGTGGGACACAAATGCCTGTCAACTCCTACGTTTTACCCAGAGAACACGCAGTGTCAGAAATGAGGTGCTTGTTTTCACTGGAGGAAGTTTCCTGAAGATGGCCTCTGGCCTGTATATATAATTCTTGCAAATAACTTTCCAGAAAACCTCCCCATTTCCAAAAGCAAGAGACAGCTGGTGTCTGTGTGTGTGGTGTCATGGCTCCCCTTTACTTCTGCACTTGTCTGGGGGCTTGTACCTGGCATTCCACTGGACTTGGTGTGTGAACTTTGTTTTACATTAAGGAAAAGAAATCCTTTAAAATTTACATTAAAATGTTGTGATTGGTCTCCTAACATGTGTTTTATGTTGCAGGCATGACTTCCATTATTGGGCTATTTATCAGTGGTACCTTCCAGCACCTTCTGCTTCTGGAGGCTGTGATGGAGACCTGGAGAAGGCGTGTGACAATGTCATCGGTGCCATTCTGGATTTCTCGCAGGGGTATTCAGCCTGGGGGGGTGGGCTTGTGTCCTGCGTGGGCCTCTGTCCTGAGTGGAACCGCTTGCTGCCTTATGAGTCTGGCCGTGGGTGAAAGCTGGGAGGTGGCTCTGTGTTACTCATTTGGTGCTTGCATAAGAGTCTTGCTTTAGGTGACAGAGGTCTTGAGGTGAAGTCACAGGTAGTCCCCAGTCTGCCTGCCAGTCTCTAAAGTCAAATTTCTGTTCGGGTTTGTTTTGTCCAGACTAGCATCTGCATCCCTGAGGAAGTGGTTGAAGCTGGAAAATAATAAAGGCCTAGAGGAGAATTGCTGTCTGGCCTGTAACTTATTAAAGGGAAATTAATGTTAGAGTATAAATTAATTAATGTTTATGTAAAGCCACTTAATTTTATTTGAGCTGAATTATCCTTCTGCACCACCTGACATGTCTCAATTACAGGGTGGACCTGGGTGGAATTGGCTATGACCAATTGAAGATGCCCATCAATCCTGATATTCTCTGCAAGTTACAGGTGACTTCAAATTGTGATGTGTATCCCTCTGTCTAATCTTTGAATTTGCCCTTGCAAAGTATTTTCTAATATCTCAGTATATGTGACACTAACTTTCATTTCTCAGCTGCAGAGTGGCATGGAAATCTAGAAATGGAGATTTTCTTATTAATCCCTTGCATTATTTCAGAGAAATGTAGGGGGGTTGAACATAAGCTAATATATTGTTCTCACATTTTTTTTCTCCTCCCTCTCTCCAGGAAATGGTACTTGAGTTGCGGTGTAGGAGAAAGGGGCTTTCTGGCTGCTTGGATGCCAGGAGACATTTCCTGTTTAGGGTTTTCCAAGAGAGATTAAAAGGCAGAGAACATGGTTCTGCGCTGGGCGAACAGTTATGGAGGCAACAGGAGCTGTTCCTGCAGAGGAGGTAAGTACAGATGTGAACAGCTGTGAATAACTTGGGCAAAACTGCTGTTCAAAGGAACTGTGTGGTGTACGTGTGTAGTTATACAGATTCCATAGTGAGCATTTGTTGTTGTTTTCTCTGCTTAAGGATTCTAGTAGGGCTCCCTGCATCTGCTCTGATCCTGACTCATCAAAAAGGAAAGAAGGCAATGTTGGACTGTGAAGATTTCTTTCATTTTGTAAACTCGGAGCTGGTATGTACAGTTAGCTAAGGAATAATTTCTCATTGGTAAATTCTCTTGATGAACACCTAAACTCCTGTCTTAATCCCAAGTTTAAGATGCAACCAAGTCTGAAACAGAAATTAGCTTCTAGCAGAATGGGAAACCTGTTTGATAGGGAGATTCAGGTCCTGTGCCCTGATGGATTTTGCTGATGTTGGGTTAGAGAGAAACCTGAATGTTCCTGTGGAGACTTAGGGGCAATGGACTGAGTTTGAGCTCTTGGGTTTCTCTTGTGCTGGGGCCTTAAACCGTTGCCTGTGTTATACACACTAAAGAAATGTTTTGAAACATCCCCACGGCTTCTTGAGGGTAGAGTGGTTGAATTGCAGTTTTTGCACTGTTTGGTGCTCTGGAGACAGTCATCATTTCTATTTATTCCTGAGTCACGGCCTTGTCAAGCTCTCTTGCACTGTTGTGTTAGGCACAGCCAGAATCCTCTATTCATTCAGTGACTGTTAATCAAACTGCTTTTGCCATTTGCAGTAGGTGTCAAGCAGGACTCAAGCACTTTGTTAGGGCTGGGACTGCACAGCTCTGTCTAGACAGTGCTCTTCGTGTAAAGATGAAATTTCTCTAATCAGAATAAATTCCTGGGATCGCAGAGGGTAACTTTGTGTGCTCTGAGTGCCATTGTGCAGAGCATCCAAAATGGTTAAAGAAATCCTAATTCAAGAGGGAAGAAAATAACTTTTATTTTAATCTTATTTTGCTGCAGAAGAACATCTGCTCCAGAGGGTATGCGCTCTCCTATGATATCACCACTCACTTCTTCAGGGTAACTGCTCCTTCTGTCATTCTACTTTATTTTCCATGCTAGGTGGTAGGATTATTTCTCCTTTACCAGGAAGCCTGCTTAAGTGCCATTCTTGGAAATGAGATATTTGCTGTTCATACCGTTGTTCTGAGAACTGGTGCAAATGTGAATCCAAAGAGCAGCGATCCAGGAACGTGAAGCGAAGTAGCAGGAGGGATGTGGAAGAGGTTACCTTTAATGTAATGCAGTAAAGCTGGAGGGAGGAAGAGCCGCTCCTGGGCACATATTTCTTTTGCAGAGCCATGCTGACCCCTAGAGTTGTCTTTGCTGCTTTGCAAATAGCTCTGCAAGGTACTTAAGAGCCATGAATACGTGTTCGTGTGGTCATGTTGCAATTTACCCTCTTGCAGGGCCTGCTGAATGCCAGCCTGGACTGTGAAGAATCAGCAGAAGGGGTCAACGATGTCCTGACAGCGTGTCAGACCAAGTGTCCTGTTGTCCTTTTCTCTGCAGCGGTAACTGTTCATATTTCACCTGTGTTTATTTCAAGCGTGAGGTGAAAATTTGACGTGAGTTCAAAACGCTTGTTTTAAACTTCATTTTGTGTAAGCTGTGGAATGTAGGGTAGTGATTTCTAAAGCCCTGTGTTGCCCCTGTTCCACCACCCCTAACGCTGCCGCTGTCTGGCTCTTGTCGCAGCTGTGGTGGCCGAGGCTGGAGCTGGTGCTCTGCTCGCAGTGGCAGAGGCTCTTCAGGGCGCCGCTGGCAGCAGAGCTGGCGACGCTGCGGGAGCGCTGGCGCTTGGCTGTGAGGTGGGTACGGGGAACCTGGCTGGGTCCATGGGCAGGAGGGCTCTGCCTAGCCTGGGCTGGCAGATCAGCCCTCGGGAAGGCAGTTCTGAGGCTGACTGGGTTTCAGCAGACTCTGCAAGAGGCTGCTGTGCACTGCAGCTTGTGGGACTGCAGCACAGACGTTTCTTTGTAGAAGTTTTCTTTCCCCCTAACTCAAAGTGGGTCGTTATAATTATTGAGTCTGGCCTTTCATGTAATATAGGTCAAAGTGTTTCGCCATAAGGAAAAAGAGTCTTTTTTAGAGGAGATTGGAAGGCAGAGTCCTTGTTAGTCAAACACTGGAAATAGCCCTCAGCACAGCATTGAGTCATTTGCTCAAGCTGCTGCACCCTTTGCTTTCTGGATTTAGTGAAGCCCTGGTCTCTTAAAGCTACTGTCTGCTTCTATGCCTGATCATTCCCTCTCTACCTGCTGTTCTGTTTGTGGTAGGTCTTCCATCAGTTCAGGATCCTCTTCCTCAAAAACTGGGGATTTAATATAAAAATCTCCTTGGAAACTTTTGCATTGAATAATCATGTGCTTCTGTATTTGTGTATGGTTAACTGCCTACCCAAACTGATTAAAATTGTGCTTTCTGTGGTTTTATTTTTATTTTTTTAACTGTTTGTAGCATCCAACTTCAGGAGAAAAGGAGGAGAAAAAGTTTGAGTTTTGTCCCCACCACAAACTTAAACACCTCTACCAAAGCTCCTGCTCTCCCTCTTCTTTCCCAGCTGTGATTCTTGCTCCCAAACTATCATGTACTCATTTTGTTTCCTAGCTTCCTTTCTTCAGAAGCAGTTTTCTTTGTCTCGGGGCCACCCTGGATTTCTGCTGCCTTCCTCCATTTTGCTGTTCAGCAGCAGTCGGCACGTGGAAGAGTGAGAGATGCCCTGAAGAGGCTGGGGACTGAGGCTGAGCAGGCAAGACTGGGCACATTTCAAACGTCTGCTTTTCTCCACAGTTAAGGAGAATGTCCTTACCCGAAAAAAATGACTGTTTTACACCTTCTAAACCCTGTTGGGAAATCTTGTTGGTGGCTAATTGACAGAATGTAGCTGTAAATGTCCAATTTCCTAGAGGCAAAGTTGTGTCGAATTTGAACTTTCAACTTAGGTACTGGGAAGTGAGGAAGAACTATTAAACAGCTGCTTAAAAAACAAAAACAAAACACAAAGCTGGAGAGAGTATTGCAGAGATTGAGACCTCAGTCTGATTGAGACCTCAGTCTGCTGAGAAGTGAAGCTGGTGCCCTGGCAGTGCCAGTGATGATGTGCCAGGGTAGCTGGATTAGAGCTCAGTGCAGGGAGCTCCTCTCTGCTGAGGAATTCACAGATAAATCTTGTCCAGGGCAACCTGTGCCCTTCCAGCTGTGTTGGGTTTTAATCCCCCAGACTGCAGTTACAGTAGCTGCTCTGCTTGCTGTTGGAGTGACTCCTCTTTGCTTGTGCTGGTCTAAGGCCAAGAACTGCTGCTTGGCAGTGGCTCTCACTGAGTTGATATATCAACTTAGTACATGTGCAATAAAAACAATTTCTGTCTCAAAAGTGTGCCTTTAAAAGAGGAGGAGGACAATAGAAAGCATGAGAATAGTGAGAGGGCTGAGTGTAAATAGGTGTCCAGCAGATTGTACAAGCTGCCTGGTTTTGAGTTTCCCCTGAAACTGCTTCAGTTTCAGTGGAATTGCACAGATTTGTGTGTGGAGAGAAGCTGGTGCCATGCACAAGACTGATGTGAGGTCAGATGCTGAATCACATCAGGTGAGAGATGGTTTTAAAGGGCAGATCTCACTGTGTGAGAAGAAGGAGAAATGTCATTGGACCAGCTTCCAGTTTGCTTGTAGTTTACCCAGGTCAGTTCTGGGAACACACTTGGTGAAATGTTATTTCCTGATGGGAAAGTGCAAGTTCTGAGTCATCACTGCAGATGTAACTAACAGGCAGTCTTCCCCTTGCAGCTTCTGGTTTCACTGCTGTTCTTCTCACTCATGGATCTCATCTCTGCAAAAATAGCACCAAAGGTAAATTCAGCCCCTGGAGAAATCTCGTGACACTAAATGTGTCTGATTGGTTTGGCTTGCTGCCTAAAATGCTTTGTGTCGCTGGTAGTTGTTCAGCCAGAAGGAAGAGATTAGCACTGTCCCAGGCAGAGCCTGGTGAAAGTCTTTCTGTTCATATCAGATTGAACTATTCTCTTTTAACTGATGTTATCTCCCTCTTTACTATGGTAGCTTTTATTTGTCTTCCTGCATGACTCACTGTTTTCAAATTCCTTTATACCTCTCAGCTAGTGTTTGAACTCTCATGTCTTGGCTGTGGTGTAGCATTTCACATCCATTAACACACTTTTTACGGACTGGAAACATGCATGGTATTTCATATGGGAAGGGATCCCAGATGAGGAGGAACACTGTTTTCTGGGTGAATTAACACTACTAAACAAGGGAGCAAAGATGGTTTGACAAGTTTCTTTCAGCATGTGCCCGCCCTAAGGATCTTCCTGCCCGTCAGTGCTTGTTTTGTCCCCTTGCTGTTTCCCATCTCCAACCATTTGTGTAGTCAACTAACAGATGGGACCAGGGAGTAAATTCAAGTTGAAAACAGTCTTGCAGTTTCACTTTCTCCAGCCTTTCTCCTCCAAAGACAGTCACTGGGGAAAGAACGTGGGATAACCCACCCAAATCTGTTGGTTCAAGTAAAATGAACAATATCCCCTTCTCACTGCCATCCAGGCCCAGGACTTGCTATGATTAGGATGAGAGGGAAGAGAGTCTGCTACAGAGAGCAGGATGGGGTGGGCACAAGGCTTGGAGTGGCTCCGTGCTGGGCACAGTTGGTTGTACTGAGGCTCATGGCTGCTCTAATGCCTGAGTGCTCGGGTAAGAGCCCAGGCTGTGGGAAAAGGGGAAAGACTTGGGGTAAATTTAAGCACTTCCATGCAAATGAAATGCTCTGTTCTCTTTCAATGTTACTAAAACTTTCAACAAACTATTGATGTCCTTTGTGACACCCAGGAAGGAGTGGATTTCCAGAAGTCTCTGGAATGGTCCCTGGAGATCTTGCAGTGCCTGGAAGAGAGAGGTGTGTCCTGGCCACTGCTCTTTCATCCGGTAGAAAAAGGTGAGCGAGCTCTGCCTGCGAGGACAGGGAGGGTTCCCTGCACGGTGGCAATGGTTTATCTTGCTGATATGATAAGTGTCATATAGTCATAAGTAGAAACTGATGGGCCCTTGTAAGCAGTGTAAAACAAACAGTTTTGTGAGAGGTAGGACATTAAAACATTAAAAACATTACCTGTGCCCTGCAGAAGCTGGTAATTGGGAATGACCAAAACTCAGTAGTTTCATCTGGCAGAGAGAGCCTAAGAGGGAAGAGCTGCTCTAGGGATCCACTGCACCCAAGCATTGCGTTTTATTCTGGCCTGGGAGGAAAATGCTGCCCCTGTGCTGCTGTAAAAGCACCCGGTGTGACATGAGCATCACTAAAGAGGGTTGATTCTTCCTTCCGCTTTTTGCAGTCCCGAGAAAATACCGTATTCTGCACAGTGCGGCATCTGACCGTCACCTCCGGCTCCTGCCTGTTGCTTTCTACAGGTATGTCCGTCTTGATGGTCCCAGAAGGAGTTTGGGAGGGAGGATGTGGCTAGTGGTTTTTTATGTTCAGCAGCGGATGGGAAGGTAGTTCTGCAGCTGGCCTGCAAGTGGGATGAGCTCTTACACTGGCTGTGCAGTTGACCCTCCATCGGGGCAGTTTCCCTGCAAGCTTTGTGCCCTGAACACAAGGGCCCGTGGCTGCCTCCAGGCTCCTGGCAGCGGAGCAACCTGCTGTCCTGCAGGAAGGTGACAGGGACAGCAGTGAGGGCATTAGCTGGACTTGTCCAGGGTTTTTTCCTGGCTTTGAGTATAACATGAAACCAGCACCGACTTGATCCTGTGTGTGGTTGCCTGCAGCCTCACGCCCGGCTTTCGCCAAGAGCTGTTCACGAGAGAGCCGGCCTTCCTGTCCGTGGCGCTGGAGCTCTACCTGCAGCTGCTGCAGCTCTTTCTGCAAGGGGAAGAGCTGCCACAGGCCGATAGGGCAGGACAAGGCCCAGGCCTTGCAGAGCATGTGAGTAAAGTTCCATCTTTTCTTCCCCCTGTATCCCACTTTTTTCTTCTCTTCTCCCTGCATCTGGTAAGTGCATATGGTTAAACTAAGGTGTGTGGGACCTGGGAATTAATGCAGGCATCGAACACAGGAGCTGCCTAACCTGCACACAGAGCACTGTGCAGCGTAGCGGCTCCCTTCTTGCTTTTATGAGGGGTTGTTGCTTTCGGTCCTGATCTGCCTTGCTTCTTCCAGGCGGATTCCCTGGAAGTGATCACCCAGGCCCGTCAGTTCCTGCTCGCTGCGCTGCCCCGCTGCCCCCCGACGAGTTTTGGAACGGTGCAGCCGGTACGTGCTCTTCTCTTCCGTCCCCTGGGGCGGGAACAGCCTGTGTCACCCAGTGCCATTTCCGCAGGCAGTTTGGGCCAGGGGAGGGTGCCTGCTGCCCAGCTGCTGCAATAGCCACCGCTTCTCCCTCGGGCTGCAGCCGCAGTCTTTCTCAACACCAACAAACACTTCCTTCTGCTGCAGTCCCACCCTGTCCCCCTTGCTAAATGCTTGGTCCTAGGGGAAATACCAAGTGCAGGTAAGTGGCAGGTATTGAAATTCCTACAACCACAACTGTGGTTTCAGCTGGGAGACCCTCTTTTTTCCTCTGCGAGTCAGCACCAGCTTCCCTGTCCTCTTGCTGCAGTGCTCAGCAGCAGCGAGGTGCTCTGGTGTTGCTCTGCCTTGCTTTGGGGAAGCAGGACTGGGTCTAATACCAGACATTTTCCTGTCCCCAGTTACTGGACATGTGTGAAAAGCTTGACCCAGAGCTGAAGGCTGCCCTGCTGCACTTGTCCAGGGCTGCTGCAGCCCTGGAGCTGGATGAGGAGCTGGTGCTGTTCTGAGGGACGGTGGCCAGGGCCAAGGAAAACGGAGCAGAAGACACTGCCTGTACAGCCAGCAGGAGGGCGGGAGGGATGGACACGCTGCTGCCTTTCTTACCCGTGCTCTTCCATTGAAATTACTTTGTAAATAATTTATTACAAGCATAACCATGAAGCTCTTGTTACAATAAAAAGTAGGTTACAAATTTCATTTGAGACTTGCTTTGGGAATCATAATTCTTTCAAAGCAAAATGTCTGCTTAAGTTTCTCCACTGTCCTCTGCAGCCTCGCTGCCCCCGAGGGCAGTTAGCCACAGGCAGCAGCTCGTGCAGGTAGGTGACAGTTGTGGGACAACTCTGTTTCTACAACTGTGTGTGTTGGAGAAGGGGACAACAACGGGGCGCCGCCAAAGACCCGTCCCCTCGGAGCAGACAGACTCTTAGTACAACACTGCTGAATCAGACGTGAGCATGGAGAATCACAGCATGAGAACAAGCTTTTTCTGCGCAAGCTGAAGCTATTTTCACCGAGTTCTTGGGGAGACTAAAACGTAGATTCCAAGTCTCCACGGGGCTGTACGGGTTCTACAAGGCTGGCCTGGGCCCAGCCCTCCTCAGGTGGGTTCCTGCTGCGCAGTCACTTCGGGCTTTACAGCCTGGCTGTCTGCAGTCCCTGAAGTAGTTAGGAGGAGAATGGGCTCTGGCTCCAGTGCCTTGGTTTTGTCCTGAGTCTGGGTCAGAGGGTGCACCATGGACATGTGGACGTTGAGGTTGTGGGCCTTCTCGAAGCGCTTCCCGCACTGGTCGCAGGCGAATTCCAGCTCCGTCTCCGCTTTGTGTTTGGTCATGTGGTACTTGAGTGACGCTCGCTGCCGGCACTGGAACCCGCAGATCTCGCACCTGCGAGACAGAAGATGGTCCTCGCACCGAGCCCAAGCTGGTGGGTTCCGTGATCAGCCCCAGGGCTGACTGCACTGAAGGGCAGGAAGCCTCAGCCCAAGCACAGGGCTGGTTTTAACACCCCAAACCCCCTCATTAAGCAGCAGGCTGCTTCTCAGGCCAGCAGCTGTCTGCTGAAATCAGAAATGCGACAGGATCAGCCAAAGACCTCCCTCAGAAAAGGCAGCAAGTGCCGGAGCTGGAGCAGACAGTGTGGAAGAGGGTGAACATTTAAGTCTAAAACACCATGACAGAGCGCACACAGTACCAGGACAGTAAAACACATTCTGAGAAAGAGGAAAGTCTGCAACGGGCAGAGGTTACAGCAAAACATCTCTACTTTTCAGGCACTAGAGGATCCCCTTTGCCTGAAATGTCCATATTCAACACTGGACAAATCCTGCCCTTCTCAGAAGCTATGGGATTCCACCACAGGAGCTGCATGCTCCAAGCTGCATTTCCTCAGCAGCCCTGGGTACTCCAGGGCTTCAAACAACCACCACCTCCTCAAGCGCCTTCAGAGACACATTGTAAAACCCAGTGCTGCCCTCGCAGGGCCGTGATCCTGCCCTGCTGCCGTCAGCTGCTGCTGGAGCTTGTGTCGTGTCCCCGTCCTTAGCTCTGTAACCCTTGACTACCTCCTTCCCTCTCCTATAACCTGGCGAGCGGGGTCAGTGTGCACTTACTGCAGGGGCTTCGCTCCCGAGTGCCGCATCTGATGGACTGAGAGGTGTTTGCGTTGCTTAAAGGTCTGCCCGCACTCATCGCAGATGTAATTGCGTACCTCTGCAACAGAAACGGGAAGACTCATCGATTCTGCTGTATCTTAGTACACGAGGTGAGCAGGCACGTGCCCGTGGCAGCAGCGGAGTCCCAATTCCTTCCCCTGCCCTGATTCAGCGTGACAGACCCGGCTGGGACGCACCTGTGTGAATGAGCTTCACGTGGCGCTGCAGGTACCGGTCGATCATGAACACCTTGTTGCAGCCAGGGTGAGGACAGGGCCTCTCCCGCACCTCTTCGTGATGCTCTTTTATGTGTTTCTGAAAAGAAAGGGCAGAGCTGCTGTCAGCTCATCAGCCAGGAGAGATGAGGGCTGGATTTCTCCCCAATGTAAACTTGACTCCCCAAACCCAGGAGACTCCACCCCAGTGCTCTCACTGTGGCAAAAATGGGAATTGCAGCCCAAACTATCCCTAACAGCTGGGACAGGACCCAATGGGGCTTGTTTCTGAAGCTGTTGTTGAGCCAGATGTCCCAAATAGGAGCAGCCAGCTGAGCCCCAGCAGCTCCTGGGGTTTTGGGGGCCCAGAACAAGTCCCCACGTCCCGTGGAGCTGCTGGGTGAGTGAAACACACGTTTCGTGCCGCACGATCAGCAGCGAGCGCTGCGCCTACCTTCATGCCGTCTGCCCCTCGGTACACGGCCGTGCATCCCTGGTAAGGACACTTGTAGATGGTCGGCAGCTCCTCCCTGCAAAGCAGAGCACGGCCGTGAGCCCGTGGGGGACGGCGCTGCTGCCCGGCCGGGACCCCTTCTTACCTTTCACACTTGATTTTTTTTTTCCAGCCGGGCTTGGGCCCTGGCTTCTTCCTTATTTTGGGCTCTTCTGCCTTCTTAGCTTCTTTGCTGCCGCTTTTCTTACTAGAAACCCTCAGAGAAGGCAAGAGGAAAACACACGATAGTTATTAAATATTTCACGTTGATTTCAGTCCTCCCACTTCTCCGTCCCTGGATGTCACCCCGGCCTGACGGCTGAGCCAGGTGCCTGCCTGGCCGTAACACAGCCCAAGGAAGGGCTCGCGCGAACTGAGCTTTGTCCTGGCAGCAGCGCAGGGAACGCACAGGGGATCCCAATGGGGTGGTTTGTCCTGCTGTCCCCTGGCAAAGGGGGACCCCGGCCCCTTCTGGCCCTCTCCCACGGCTCCTTGGTCACGCTCCGCCTCTCGGAGGAGGAAACCCCCTTACTTCTTCTCAGGGTAAGGCTCGAAGGAGTCATCTGAGGACTGCACGTTTCTCTTCTCGTTTTCGTCCTCACTCAAGAAGTCCCTGGGAGAGAAGGAAGACGCCCCTTACTGCCCCGGTCCTGGGTGTCCCTTCAGCACCAGTAACCCTGAGGCTGGTGGCTGCAGCGGCAGCAGCGCTTGGTCTTCGTTCCAGCACATCCCTCTCCCCCCAAGAAGAGCAGGAGGCTTCACGTTCTCTCCCCCATCATCACTGGGACTTTATTTGCTTTGGGGTAATACAGCAAATTGCAAAATTGTTTCCTTTTAGGTCTAGAGCTCTGTAAGAACAACAGGAACACTATAAGGGAAAAAACAGTGCTACTGAAGACAGCTATTTTTTTTTCTTGAGAGATGTTGCAACCATTTTCTAGGCTATGAAAAATAATTCTGTAGAGCCAGATTGTAATATCAGTGTCTGGCACAGGTTAATTAAGCTGCCGGTTGCTCACAACTTCCTCAGATGGAGTGGCCACTATTTTTTTTTTAATCCTAAGCTGTACAAGACAATTCTGAAGCCAGGAAAGGGGCAGCAGGGATCACTGCGGCATTCCTAACGCCACAGCTGGCAGCTTCAGCTGACGCCCTGTAGTAAGTCTGCACTTGGCCCTTAGTAGCTTAGACTCAGAATGACCACACGCAATTATCATTTCAAATCTCACTTAACTACCTAAATTTAGAAGGTTTAGTCTGACCTCTGCAATTACACCCATTCCTGCCATCAGAAAATCTGCTCCTGTGTCCAGATGCCACTGGGGCTTCCAGCTGCACAAGCTCTCCCTGGGAGGGACCTGGAGGATTTCTCCACGTGCCACCTCCTCCCCAAGTGCTCAGGCCGGGCAACCCGCACCCACGGCTCTTGTGGAGTCCAGGGTTGGAGCAGCTACAAATGGGAATGCGGCTGGAAGCACGAGGAGCTGGAGAACCCGGGGAGGGACGGGGGCTGCAGCCCACAGCGGGCAGGCACGGCAGCCGCTTCCAGACCGGAGGGTCCTCGGAAGAAGCACGAGCGGCTCCGCCGGGGCGACGCGCGGAACGGGCACAGCCCGACGGGCAGGGAGGGCAGCGCACAGCCACCGCCCGCGCGTCGGCATCCAGGGGCCTCCAAGGACCGGGTCACTCGTGAGCAAGAGCTCTCCGAGGCTCGTCATTTCACACTCGCAAAGAAGACATTAAGGCTATTTTAAACCCACTCTTCTCTCACCCCTCAGAAAGGTCACTGAACTCGTCTTTTACCCGCTCATCCGACGTTGGCGACAGAACCTGCTTCCCACTCAACTGCCCTAGGGAATGAAGGAGAACACGGTCACAAGGAAAAGCCGAAAAAAGCGGCCAGCACGGGGAACGCTGCCGGCATCGCTAGTGCCCCGGAATGGAGATAAGGGACAAGTTAAGGACTCGTTAATGGCCACGTTGGGATACCCAGGGCTCCCCCGTGCCGCTCCATTCCCCCAGGACACCTCAGAGCACCTGCACAGCTAAACAGATCCCAGCGTCTGGAATTCAAGATCAGTGTTAATGCCCAAACGTCCCTTTCAGACACGGCAGCTTCAGCACCAGAGCAGATTAATTCACCCCAGCAGCCCGGCCAACCTGGGTGTGCAGCCCGGAGGGAGGGGAGGCCCCTCCTTGCCCGCACACAGGCAGGTTTGGGTTTATCAGAAACAAATGCGGGGTGATTACGGCACCGGGGCAGCGGCCAGCACTGCGCCCTGGTGACCCCGGCGCGCAGGCGGCGGGGACTCGGCACAGACAGCGCTTCCCAGCACCACGTTGGCTCAGCAACCGAGGGGGAAACGAGATGCAGGGATCTGCTCTCCTAGCGTGAGCGACTCACCCAGACCAGCCCCGCTCTGACCCGCAGCCGAAGCGGGAGGATGCGGGAATATCCCCCTAAGGAGCAGCGAGCCCAGCCCTGCACGTCAGCCCCTTCAGCAGCCCTCCTGTCCCTAGAGACCCGGGAGGAGGCCGGAATCAAATCCCCCACCTGCGGCACTGCCCAGCGGTGACCCCGGCTGCACGGGGACTCTGTCCTGCGCGGCGGCTGCGCCGTCCGGCTGCGAGCGAGATGGGTCCCCGCTCGGGGGCGGCTCCTTCTCCGGGCTCGCCGGCACCGCCGTGGTCCCCTTGTTCGCTGGCTGCTGGCACGGACTCGTCCTCAGCGGGGCCTGGGGTGCAGCCTCGGCGCCGTTGTCGGTCGGCCGCGGCGCGGCGCCGCGGTTCCACTCGCGCTTCACGGCCAGGGCGCCGTCGACGAGCAGGGCGCTGCAGCCCGAGTCGGTGTCCATGACGTAGTCGTGGCCGTCGCCGCAGCCCCACACGGCGCGGATGACGCCGCAGTACTCGGAGGAGAGGACGCTGCGCAGGCCGGGCGCCGACGCGCAGCCGCCCGCGTGCGCGTGCGCCCACGCCACCAGGCTGCGCAGGCACTGCGGGCTCGACGTGATCAGGTCCACTGCGCGGGGGGACAGGCAGCGCGCGGGCGTCAGCGTTGGGGCCGGCCACGCGCCCCGTGCGGGGACAAGGCAATGGCACAGCGGGACGGGACACGGCTTTACTCACCGAGGCAGGAGGCGGCTCCTTCGGCGCCGGGCTGGGCCTGGGCAGCGCTGCTCCTGCAAGAGCAGAACGACCGTGAGCGCGCGAGGGGACAAACAAGGTATTACAGCCACAACAGCACACTATATAAGTTCTGTCTTATATTTAATAAAGTGACTGTGCTGTTTAACTCAGGATTTAGGTGTTTGGTTCAATACACTGGAGTTTGTTCCTTCGCAAGTCGCAACACCCGCTGGCTCCTCAGCTACCAAAAATACACCTGATCCCAGGGATTTGTCGCACAGGAATTTCACGGGGAACTCGCGTACGCAAGCACACGGCAATCTGCTAAACGAGCAGGAACAAAGAAACGCAACGTACCTCCCTTTGGCCTTGGCGTGGCCTGTGGGAGACGCGTTCACCCTCTGGATGAAGGTGCGCAGGACGCTGCGGCACTTGTAGAACTGGGCATGGCACTTCTTGCACACGAACTGGGGCAGCGCGGGGTCCTGCCGCACCGCCACCCCCACGAGCTGCTGGAAGTCCGTGAAGAAGACCTGGTGCACGCGCCGCTGCTTCCCCGAGCTCTCGCCCACCACGGGCGCCTTCCCGAAGGCGCTGCGCAGGCTCTGCGACGAGAACTTGCCGTGGCAGAGGCGGCAGTAGCCCGAACTCAGCACCCTGCCGGGTCCTATGGGACAAGATTCGGACGCGGTTGTTTTTACTGCAGTGGCTTCGCGATGTGGCCCCTCTGCTGCTCCGTGCTGGTGGCCTGAGCCACCTGGGCTGCTCCAGCCCCAGGACAGGGGCATCCCTGCATCCTGCTGCATCTGTCCGAGCCGGTGCCCGGCTGCTCCGCGAGGAGCCCAGCTGGATCCCGCCCAGATGCAGCAGAGATGAATCCCGGGCTCCTCGGGCCTGAGACAGCCCCCTGCTACCAACCCCCTGGGAAGCCGGGATCCCCCCACGGGAGCTGCCTTGGGACCGGCCCCAGTGGCCTGGCAGGAGGGGGCTGTGAGAAGGTGCCACATGGGGACAAGGCACCGAGAGCCCGTGGGAAGGTGGCACGGCTGGGACCCCTACAGGGCCTTCCCAGGGTGTTTGGGTCTGCCCGGGGATCAGGGCTACCCGGCGTGGGGAAGATGAGGTTTACCCTGGGGTGGGGGCAAGGACATCAGGTCTACCCGGGGGTGGAGAGAGATCAAGTCTACCCGGGGTGGGG
>JAWLRI010000897.1:1370849-1392451 GCA_034781795.1 Crypturellus tataupa | reverse complement strand
AAAAAGAAAAAAAAAAAAAAAAAAAAAAGCTTTTATTGCAACTGAAATGCCCTCTGGATTGTGAAACCCAGAAGCATCCCTATTATTTGGCAAGGCAACATTTAATATTTAGGCCTGTAGCAGAGATTAGGACCTTTTAGACTATCTTAAGAGAAGGCAGACCCTGCTAACATGGAGGAATCGAATCAAGCAACAAAAGCACTTTATGACCTAAAAGCCACAGCACCTTAGTGGAACTGCTGCCACTCATGTGCTGTAACACCCACCCATCAATCCCTTTTGGCTCCACGGCCTCTGCGATCTTCCTGCCGGAGCTGCACCTTCCACCCTGCCCTCCTGCTCTGTGGCACTAACGTAAGGGTTGATTTTGGGACAAAAAGTCAAGTGGATTCCCATGGGTTTGGTGATTTCTTCCTACGGAGGGTTGGGTAAAACACATATTTGCTCTGGCTGATGAGGAGCTGTGTCGTGCTCTGTTCTCACAGTTGAATACAGTTTGGCTTGGTGGAAATGCAGCCCCAGGTATCTGAGCACTCCAAGGGTTTTTAAGGGTACGTGAAATTGTCAAGAGTTTTCCTGAAATCTTCTCTTGACCGAGCAATTATGTAAGCGCTTTCTGATAAAGCGAACACTGAAAGCTGAATTCCAAGATCAGGAAATAACTAATCCAATATAAACATCCTGTTCCACAAGCCCTGCTCGGAGCGGCACAGAGTGCCAGGCTGTTTGCCCCGGTAACGACACTGCAGCCTGGAAGCAGCTCAGCGCTGGATTATGAGAATCGAGACCTGGCAACGGGACAGCTCAGCCTGAAACCCACTGCACACAAATCCTTCAGGTGAAGCCAGGAGTTCTGGGAACCATCCTTTCCTCGCTGTAATATGCAGCCTCTGGTAATCTCCAGAGGCTCCTCTGCTGGCACTGACACAGCGGGCGGCAGGGAAAGGCTCACAGGATGTTCTCAGAGGGAGAACAGTACTCCACTGTCCTGGAGTTGATTCTGTCATTTCAATTCCTCAGCTTCCAGGCAAAAAAGCCTTTTTGCATTATTTTGCTTTTCATGTTCATACAGCAGGTGTCCAGAAGAACAACAAAAACCCAGAAACTCCCACTCTTCATATTTTAAAAAAAAAAAAGCTCTCTTGTTTAAATTAAAAAACACCCAGATTTAAGTTCCCTTCTTTATGGTTTTGCTACTGGCTATCTTCACCAAGCTATCTGCTCATGCTGCCTGCAGATTCCAGAAGAAAGATCCACTCGGGGTCCTCTTTAAGGAACTTTTTGTCATCTTTAGAATATGGTTACAGCTGTGAACACAGTTAGGATCTATTTGCCTCCCTGCAATGCAACCCCTCATTTTAGCCTCCTTGGGAGAAGTATGATATAGGCTGGGAAGAGAACAACAAAAAGGGACAGGCCACTTACCTGCAATGACTCTTTCCACAGCATACTCGAAGTTGGAGGTGTCAATGGATTTGTGACCCTCTCTGGCAGCATGAAGAGCAGCTTCGTTGCATATATTTGCTATGTCAGCTCCTATAGGCATAAGTTCACAAGAATGACATTACGTTTGTTACGTGACATGGAATCCAGGGAATAGAGGAGGCAAGAACAAATCCGGAGGAGGACCTAAGGACTCAAACAGCCTGCACTGCAAGCTGCTCTTTGTTCCTTGGGAACAGAGAGCAAACTCCATCCGTGGTGTTTATGTTGGATGCGAACAATACAACCGCCTTGGCAACCGGCACTGCGCTGCCACACGCAGGACAGAGTTCAGCTATCAATGAGGAGCCGGGGCTGGCTCTCAGCACCGGGGAAGCGGCGTGGGCAGCTCCGTTAGCACGGGCTGTTCGCACGGCGCCCGCCCAAACCTCTGCACAAGAGTGGGAACATCTGGTCCGCGTTTGTGTGCGTGGGTGAGGGTGGCGGGGGGCTGCCGAGAGAAGTCACGAAGAGGCAGCAGGCTGGGGCCTGTTAGAGGGGAAAGCCGGCGAGGATATTCCAGGAACTCCACATAAACAGCAACTCCGGAGCCCCTTACTCAGCACTGTTTCAAGCTCCCAGGGACCTACCCTGAAAACAGGCTCAGCACAAGAGTCAGAGCTGTCTGATTTTTACTCTGACCAACAAACTGTTAGTTACTTCTATCATTTTAGCTTCCCAGTAGCTCATATCAGCTTAAAAGTCTATCTCCATGTCAGCGAGCTGACGTGCAGCAACGCACCCTTGGCCAATGCTGCAGCAGTGGTTCCTCCCCTTGGGAATTAGGATCCCAGGCACTATAGAAACTTATTTTTCTCTACTCCCACAGTCTGCTAGTCCCAGAAGTCTCAGAAAATTGCAAATGACCATGAACAATTGCTCATCACAGCTCCATTCACTAGGGAGATGGTTGAGTTTCCACTATTTCAGCAGAGATGGAGAAAACTTGAGGAGGAGGAAAAAGAAAGAAAAAAAAAAAGCAGCCACAGACTAAAATACCCTAAAATACCCTGTTAAAACAAGGCAAAGGAAAAGCCCCATGTTGAACTGGGTAATATCAAGTGTGGAAGCAGGTAGAGTGGCTGAACACGACGCAGTCGTACCACTGAAGCCGGGAGTCAGCTCAGCGAGGTGCTGCGAGTAGAAGCTGCCATCCTGGATCAGCTTGAGGCTCTTCAGGTGCTGCTCAAAGATTTCTCTCCTCTCCTGTAAAAGAAACAGCATTTGCACAACAAGGAACATCTGGGTCCAACAAGCCTTGGCAGTACAAGAGTCACTGCAGCAAGGACGCAGCCAGGTCTCCAGCAGTGGGAACGGTGACACTGCCACCAGAGGGCAGGGCCATTCCTGCAACATTTCCGTCCTACAAGAATCCTGCTAAACAACCAGCTCCAATTCACAACAGATGTATGGAGGCTTATGGCGAGTCACTGCCTTCTCTCCCAGGGCTGCTCTCCCCTCCGAACTTTCACTCCGATCTCTCTCAGTGTCTGTCTTACTGTAAGAGCACTCGCAGGGAAGGTGCTCAGAGCACCCCTGCCTGCTCCCAAGCACGGAGCGAGGTCCCCATCTACTGCCACCACTTCCCAGACAGAGGTGGGGGAAGAGGGAGTGCTGGCAGGTAGCCAGGGGTGACTCATTCAGCTAGGCCAGGAGAGCCTGGGTAGAACAAGGGCCCCAGTTGCCAGGGTTTCCCCCTTCCTCCCCGGCAGCTGCATGGTTCACGCTTCCGGGGCCAGATTCTATCAGGCATTTAAGGTATTTTAACTGAAAAGCCCGAGGATGACAGTGAAGCACAGATGGGAGAAGAAGAGCCTGCGCTGGCAGAGCCCGCACAGCATTACTGCAGCTGAGCTGCTTTTCAGAACTGTGCCACAATTGTCGGCTCAGCAGACGTGGTGGCCTGCCCTGGTAAATGGATCTAAAAGCTTGCAGGAGGAGAGTCACCCAACAGGCTGGTTAAAGGAAAATGAGGAGCCTGCTGAGGACAGCGGGGACGATAAACCGACGTGACAAAGAGTGCTCAAGGCACGTTACAATTGGAGCGCTCCTCGCACAAGCTAACTTGCCAATTAGGTAGTTCCTGATTTCCTGGGGAGAGGACACACATTTCTGCATCTCCATGGCAAAGAGAACCTCACAGAGGAATGCGCTGCCAAAGCCCCAGCAGTGCACGCGCAGACGCCTCAACACAGCACGTTGTCATTTCAGAGAAACAAACGAGCGCGTCAGGCTGCCACCGCTTTGGCTGAGGGCACAGGAGCAAGAGGGAAGGGCAGCACAAGCCGACCAGTGTCACCTCCACCGAGCTCAGCCTTCATCAGGCCAGTGAAAGGCTGGGAGACCTGAGTCATTAGCACTAGGGAAGGACAGGGCAGTGGGTGGCACACACCTGCAGCGTGGGAAGGTCGATGAAGATGTGCCTGTCGAGCCTCCCGGGCCGCATCAGAGCGTTATCCAGGACGTCGGCGCGGTTGGTGGAAGCCAGCACGATGACGTGATCCGTGGTCCCCATTCCTGGAGCAGAACAAGCACAGATAAGAGGGAAGGGTTTTCACGATCACAAAGATACTGTGCTGCAAGCACAGAATGGGACAGGACAGGGTGCAGAGAACATCTGAAACAGCCTCATCCCAAAGCTTCACGACACTTAAAGCATCCTCTGCAGCAGCTGTGGAAGGGCTCTTCTTTTCAGTCAGGAGCACGAGACAGGATGGACCTCCCAAGTCATCAAACCCCATCTCTGCTGGTCATAGACACCCCTAAGTTTATTTTTCCCTCAACCCCCAGCTTAAAACTTTTTATTTCTGGCCACAACTGGAAACTGCTCCAGCTGGAAACCAAAACCGTGGCCCCAGCCTTAAGTCAGCTCCTGCTCCTAGTCCCAGGCTGAGCAAGCATCACTGTTAGCTAAAATAACCCTTCTCTCCTCCAGTATTTCAGGGGAAAGCCCTCTTGCTTCCATCACAGACGGGCCCCTAGGATCAGCAGGATGGGCTTTCTTCTGCCCAGCTCAGATGAATGAAAAGAGAGGACACAGCCTTGCAATCCAGTGGGAAGCACATTACAGAGCAATTCCCCTGGGTCTTTTCGTTTTACTCACTCGGAGGGCACCCCTACATGCGGCAGATTGGTGTGAACATCAGTGCTGGGCACCTTGCAACCCGCTTCACGTAGGCAGGGGGGAACGCAGACGCACGGCTCCGCGGGGAGGGTTACACACAGCAGCTCAGGCCATGGCCGGGCAAGGGGGTTTCTGCAGGTCCTAAATGAAGGGAGCATCGGGATTTACAGCCTTTGAGAGCAGCCCGCAGCACAGAGGCAGCCAGGTCTTCCTGGGGAAGCCAGAGCACAAACAGCTGGAAGGGAACAGAGCGGGACAGGTGGCTGTGTTGCTGGGTGGGAAGGAAGAGCTCGGCTTGAGTCACTGAACCACACTGCTTATTTATTGCATTCCAACAGAGGCCCCCGGCTATGAGTCACCTGCTTACAGCAGATTCAGCAGCCCTGGCACGGAGCAGCCTTCCCAGGGAAGGGACGCGCCGGGCCCACGTGCTCCCCGGGCTGCAGAGGCAGCTCTGTGCACGCAAGGCAGGTGAGCTGCCGCGTGCCCGGCGCCGTGAGGAGCTGCCAAACGCAGCAGTGCTTGGGAGCTCGGCACACAGATTCCAGTTGGGGGGAAGCTGGAAGATGGGCTCTGTCAGCGTGTGCTGTAGCAACACTCAGTTCTTTCTCCCTGCAGGATGCTATCTAAATAAGCTCCCAAAGATGACAAAGCCCCCAGTCCTTCAGGCAGGAATTACACTGCACTTGGAGTGTAATGTTCCCTGGACAAGGCTGGCAGGTGCCGGGGGGATAGTGAGCTTCACTCCATGGCAAGACTAGGCAGTTCAATACACTATCTGCTTTGCAGCTGGGGAGACACTCCTAAAATAGGTCCAGGGATTAGAACAAGTATAATTAAAACAGAATCATGTACAAAGCCTCCTTGTATTAGCTTTTGCCCCACTTGCTCCCCATGTGCATCCCAGTAGGGTGAAACACAACTCCAGGAAAACTACAGCAGCTGCCTCCAATTCATATTTGCATTCCCAGCACTGTGTCACCTGGCACGTCACAGGCTTTGGCTGCAACAAGCAAGGATTGGTCTAGGAAAACACCGCCCCAGTCATATCAACAACTTAAAAACAGCAATTTCACCTAAAGAGATGCTTCCTATCAGCAGTGCTTGCAGCTGAAGCCACTTCAAGAAGCCATCAAGCCACACTCATTCCACACAGTTTAGCATGACAGCTTTTTTAGACGTCCTTATGCATCCTCTAGCCCGCAGAGGAGATTCCCATACAGCTCTGACTCCCCTTCTCTTTACCTCACCTCAGAGCAATCTTACCCAAAAGCAAAAATTCAACATTTGTTCTAAGCCAGTTATCTCCTCCTATACCTTTTTCTCCCCCCAAATTAATAGCTGAGCTCAGCTCCGGTGCTGCCTTCCAGAAGTTCAGCCATCAATTTAAGCTAAAGGCAGCTAAAACAGAGGTCTCGCCCTTCTGCTCCAAGGCTTCCTCATTACCAGCACTCACCACTCTCCCACTTGGGCTTGCGCAGAGCTGTTAATCTCCCTCCAAACCTCCTGCACCATTCTCCTGAAAACTTGATCTCGCCGTGATGCACATAACACTCCGGTGTTCGTTTGGGTGACACGCTCTGTTAGGTAACGCTCCGGTAACATGTGCCAAGATCAGTGCTTGCAAGTCCAAGCCAATATTAAGTCCATGTTTCTTGTACTAGCCTGACAGTCCTTGCCAGCTGTCTCTCGTTTGACATTGTAAGCTCCTTGGGCTATTTTTTAGCATGTGTTTGATAAAGCACTTAGCAAAATGAAGGACTTAGTACATGATCTGTATGAGACACGAATAAATAACTAGGCAATACATAAACAAACAGCCAGGCAGCACATATGAAACAAGCTGCTTTTGCAGGGTCTTTTAAAGTATATATGGAAAACGTGCGTTCCAAACTCACTTTGAAAGGGAGTTGTGCCTCTGATTTCTAAACTAGGGCTCCCCACCAAACCTCTACCTCCCCCCAAAAAACAAAACAAGCAACCCCTCCCCCTCCAAAAAAAAAAAAACCAAAAAAACCCCACACCTCTAGTAATTCTAATTCTGCACCTAATTTCTAAGGACTGGAAGAAGTTGCAGCCATTTTCATTTTTAACACAGAAATGCAAACTGTACCCACTACACATTACTGAACAGCAAGATGGGCCTTCTTTTAATTCTGTGTTAACCTGTTCCCAGTTTACTCTCTAACTGGCAGGGAAGGAATGGGGTAGGAGAAAATACATCAAGAAAACCAACTCCCACCCTCTCAAATCTGGGACTGTTACTATTCTACATGTTGCTACCAGCCTATTCCATCAGGACCTACTATACAGATACAGCTGTGAACAGTTACGTTCACTCCAAGTAAACATATATGCTTGGCCAAGTTTCTCCAAATGCAAAGCCCTGTGGAACTGCACACACAGAGGGCAACTTCTGCTACCTACGTGACCCTGTGTCCTTCAAAGACGTTCCTCTGATAGCTGGATTCCTGTCTGATTATTTAGGAGCTACTTAAAGCTCATTCCTCTCCCTTAGAAACTTTCTGGAGCTTGGCCTGAAGCAGAGAGGGGTCTGGAAGATCTCTGTTCAGCAGGACCACTCTGCCTTGTTTGCACCACGCTGTGCTCTAGCTTACAATTCCTCCTTCTGCAGCAAGGGCAAAGATCCAAAATTATAGATCATCTTGTGCACACTACAGAGGAACTTCTGCCCTTTGCTGCAAGTGTTTTTACAAGCCTCGGCTTTTCTCCTTGAAAGCAGATTTACCCCAGAGCAACTTCCAGAGGCAGCCTTATGCAGAGCCACAGGAAATGTTTCCTTCAGCACAGCTGCCTTCACTGCAAACACTGAGTTAGAAGAGCAAGCAGCTTGAACCACTGAGGCCTGGAGAAAGAAGGGGGCTTTTAGTGCAGGACTTGGGGGTTTGTCCTCTCTTTTCTTTTTGAAGAGCAATGAGAAGATCAGAAGAAAAAAAAGAAATGAAAACAAGACACCAAACAGCAGCTGTCCCACAAAACTCATACAACCACTCCCTGATGGGCAGGTAGGCATCCCTTGTCCAGCTATGTAATAATAAGATTTAGCAACAGAAGCAGTGCAAGTCGGGTCGGTGCTGCAGGCTCTGACAGACTTAGTCACGGCTGGGAACAGCCAAAGGATGGTTCTTTTAGACATGTGTGTGAAAGTGTCTCGGAGAAGGGCTGGCTTCAGAGAGCCAGAGAGAATCCCGAGTGTGGCATCAGCCCAAGACTTGTGAACCCCAGCCCAGCTTGTGAACCCGATAGCTGCCTGTTTTGATGGGATCCTGTATCCAGGCAGGCAATGGTCAAGTTGTTGTCAAAGAACAGCAGAAGAAATGTATTACATTGCTTATTTCCCTCTGGGACAGCTAAACTTCAAAGCTTACCAGGCTTTAAAAAACTACCTGTCTTGGACAAAACACAACAGTATTAAAGAATATTTAATAGCCAGCTGGATCCAAATGCTGCCCTCTGAACACAGTAGTGCCCTTGCTGCCAATTCACTTTCTTTTGGATTGCCAGTACTGTAAATTCCTCCTCTCCAATTGCCAGTGGGAAAACATGCTGCTGAACTGAAGCCATTTGTTACAGCAAGAGCCTTTGGGGTTGCTGCCCTCTGTCCGCCGTGGTCTCCAGTGCATGTTTTGGTTTGGTTTCCGGAGCAAGGAAGCACATGTGGGCACTCACACAAACTCACTCCGGATGCGAGACAACACTCATCTGACACAGGCTCTTTGAAGGAGTCAGTAACCAACTGGTTCCAACATTTTAAATTTACTACATCCATCCCCAGATTCCTTAGAGCCTGTGTAAGGAGGGCTATGCCCACCACCTAGGCACAGCACAGTCAGAGACCTGTCCAAAGCCCAGTTACTTCCCAAGACACTGTCAGCTCTGCAGGAGTTCTGCCTAATCTCCTGTGACAGAAAAGCAGTTTAATATAGAGTCTCCACAAACAAGGACTGAAGATGGTGCACACAGATGCAGGTTGGGTTTGAGGAGATTCCTAGAAGCTCACAGGGAAGGGAGAGGCAGCACAAATCAAGTACTGGGCATACGACTTCCAAAACCCCTGTGCTGAATGAAGAGCTGCCTTTCCTCATCATCACTTATTCAGTCAATGTAGCAGCTGGAGCAGGGGGAGAAAGCAGAGAGGAACCACTTCAGGTAAATGAAGCAGCCACCTCTGAAACCAGAGAACCACTAGAGTCCACATAGGAAAAATCATCTTCAGAGCCTCCCCTAAGCAGCAATCTGAAGGACAGTTATCACTGGTCATGCAGAGGGACTTTTAGCAAGGACACGATCAAGTGCCGGGGCTGGGCTTTGCCCTGAACAGGCTGTGAAGGACGAGTTAGTCTTGCCCCAGAGAGGAGGAAGTGAGGGTTGTTTTGATGCAACTGCAATACTTCAGCAGGAAGCGAATGTCGAAGTCTGACAGCTTAAAGCAGGAAAAAGACGTTGCCTTAGAGACTGAAGCAGTTGGCTCATGAAAAGGGCCCCACTGCCAAGAGAAAGACTCACCATCCATCTCCACGAGCAGCTGGTTTAAAGTCTGCTCCTCCTCGGCATTGGCGAAACCAGATATATTGGTCGAGCGCTTCTTGCCCACGGCGTCGATCTCATCAATGTACACGATGCAGGGCGCCCGCGCCTGCGCCTCTCTGAAGAGGCTCCGAACTCGGGCAGCTCCAAGACCTAGAGGGTAAAAGGAAGAAGAACCAAGTCTCACAGCAGAAACTGTTAGCACAGCGGAGAGCAGCATTTCTGAACGCCAGGGAGATACCTGATTCTGGGCAAACCATCAGCGCCCAACAGCCCTATACTCCAGACACAAAAATATAAACCTTGTATCTCTAATTCTAAAAGTACTGCTTTTTCTGAATCATGCTAGGTGTTTACTCAACTCCTAAAACTGCAGGGACCTCGAAACAGCAGAGAAGCTGACCTATTCTACATGTTCCTTCACATGAAGGAACATGTTCCCTCTACATGTTCCTTCTACATGTTCCCTTGTCTGGTCTTAAATGAGCTAAGAGACAAGGAAGAAAAAGATAAAGCTGGAAATCTCAATGTAAAGAGGCCATAGTTCTATGCTGAAAACCCATCGGCACTCTCATAGGTGGAATGCAGCTTCTGCTGATGATTTTAGTTTGGAAATACTAACAAGCATTGGAGAGAGGCAAATGCTTCCAGGTGAAGAACCACAGATAGCTTCACCGTGCCAGAAGCAAGTGGCTAGCAGTAGAGAAAATGCATTTTAGGTTCCAGATAACTAAGCATATTTAAACCAAAAGCCTTAAGCATCTTCAAGAGAAGTATCGAACTCAGCTTCCCCATGCAAAGACAGATGGAAAGTATTTTTTTTTTCTTTCTTCCCTACATTCTCCAAATGTAGAGCAGCCCCATTAGCCTCCTGAGAAGTTTACCCGCTATCACCTCCACAAGCTCTTACCTCCTATCACCTCCACGAACTCGGAGCCCGCCATGGCCAGGAACGGCACTTGCGCCTCGGTAGCCACCGCCTTCGCCAGGAGGGTCTTCCCACAGCCGGGCGGCCCGAGCAACAGGGCACCTTTGGGAACTTTAGCCCCAAGCTGCAGGTAGCGCTCCGGGCTCTGTAAGCACAACACGGCTCTGTCACATCCACAGCTGGCACGAAACATCTGCGGGAGGACACGGCCTCCCAGAGCTTCCTGCTATTTTTTCCATTCTTACCAACTCTGAGCTCCCAACAGGAGCACTGTTACAGAATTGGAAATACAGGCATTGAGTCATGTTGATCACAGCATAAACAGTTGACAGTCTATCTAAGCAGAGGCGGTTCAGTATGATGCAGGATGAAGAGAAAAATATCCTCTCCTCCCCAGGTTGCCCAGCTGTCTCCAAAGATGGGCAGCAAGCTCTTACTTTGTTCTATTTTTGTAGGGCAGAGGAAAGAATTCAGCGCATTTAATACAGTCCTGACACTGTCTATCAAACAGGTGAGCACAGACACTTCTGCCTTTTAATCTAATGCTTTCAGAACTGAAAATTATGATCAACATTAAAACAGAACTAAGAAAATGGGAGAAGCTCTTACAAAGGCTGCATGGCAGATTCATGTCAGGAATTACAGAAGAGGTGTAAAGTTCTCACCTTTAAATAATCCACGAATTCTTTGACTTCCCTTTTGGCCTCGTGCATTCCTGCTACATCCTTGAAGCCAATCCCTTTTCCCGACTTGCCATCCACAATGGTGAAACGAGCCATTTTGAGCTGGTTCTGTGGAAGGCAGCACAAGCAGTGAGGATATGCTCTGACTTTGGACAAGGCAGCAGTCTGAAAAAGCTTTTTGATGTACTTTAAAAAACAGCTGAACACAGGTGTAAGCCCCTGTAAAAAATGCCCACTAATGCAGTGGTATTTTACCCTCTTCTGTTTGGAAGCAGTTCACAGCCTGAATACATGACTGTTGCTTCAAAAACCTTGTATGTGCTTCATTGGTAGCAGACAGCATAAGCCTGCAGCAATATTCCTGACATAATCCAACCCAAATTCCCCATAGACCCAGCAAGGATATTTACTAAGTACATACAGAATACTCAAAACATTAATTGGCATCTCCTCTCTCATTTCTAAGTGCTTCAATCTTTAATATTCTTGGGATAAGTGTAGTTTTGAGAAATATGTATTGATGGCAAACAACTGTCAATACTTTCTTGTAAATGAATATAAACAGACACTTTGCACCACTGTTCAATGCAGCTACTAGTTTCTATTACAGCACAACCCAGGGATGGAACTATAGGCTCTCAAATTTAAGAGGCACCATATTTCAGTCTTGTTGTGTTGTGAAGTCACAGTGACAGTCAAAACAACAATTTAGTTAAACAGTCCCCTTGTAACTGCTCATTATGTCCTGCTGCAAACAGCTACTTAGGATTGTTTTCTCTTTGAGGAAGAGTTTATAGCTTCTCAGGCCTTAGAAACAGAGGCTTCCCCAAGCAAAGAGTTAAATGTGCAAGGCTGGACAGTCCCTGCTTATGCAAAGACAGAGCTAGTCCTTAAGGCTCTCGTTACTCAACACTTTTAGAACTATTCTTCTCTTCCAAGCAGCTGCAACCCTTTGTATAAAGTGAAACTCAGAAGAGAACTGCCTAGGAGACCTCATGGGAAACTTCTGAGCAGGGGACTGAATTCACCACTGTTTTCATCCCCGAGTCGCCGTGGTCGCTGCCAGCGCACCCGAGGCCGATTGCCACAGAGCTCCATCAGCTGACCCAGGCAAGGGCGGAGGAGAGAAGTGGGAGATTTAACTGATGTTGCAAGTGAGGCATGTGGCGTGAGGGGATGCAGCCAACACATAATGAAATCCACAATCCGAACGCCTATTTTTTTTTTAAATAAATTGAGAAGTCATTTTGCAGAAAGCAGAGATTCCTGCTCCTGGCTATATGGGAGGCATATTGGCAGGGCCCCGTGAAAAACACCATCTGCAGCTGCAACTCATTAGTAAGCTTTGAAAATAGCAGAGCAAACTGGACTGCAAAATTCACTGAGCTCAGCCCTTTCTGTCACTGGGGAAGAAAGGGCCTCAGCTATGGCCAGTTACTGTACAACCTGGTCAGATCATCAGGACAGGAAAAGATGCAAGATGTGTCAAGACTGCAGAGCCTTTGGCATCAGTTAATTCTCATCCACTGTTGACTTTACTGGAGAGTCACAGAATCCCAGAATGGTTGAGGTTGGAAGGGATCCCTAGAGATCACCTAGTCCAACCCCCTGCTCAAGCAGGGACACCTAGAGCAAGTGGCTCAGCATGAGCACGTGGCATAGGGTGAATATTGGCAGAAAGGTGAAAAAGGGGGAAACTAGACGAGAAGGAGACAAGTCTCACAGGCTTGTCTCGCTGGAATACTTACAAAGGCATTGAATCCTCCCACCCGGCTGGCCACCCGAGCGAGGCGGAAGATGCTCCACAACATCGACAAAGCCACAAGTGTCACTATCAGGGAGAACAGGTCACTGAAAAGAGAAAAGCAAGTCAAGTACAAATGGAGGCATTTGGTCGCAAGCTGTATTATTAGCTTGCCAAATATTGCTCAGCACAGTTCAGTATTTTAAAGATGCTGGCATTTAGGCTAGAAGCAGAGCAATGAGCAGACGTGACTAAGAAAATGGCACCTTTAGTCTTACATATTTTTATGTACGTACATTTTCATGTACCTGTGCATATTTTTATATATACACACACATATTCACATGCTTATTTGTAACAGAAAACCAAACAATTACATAATCTACATGTTAAACAGAGGACACTAGCAGATACTACTTACAGCTGTGAAGGAAATGCCACCTTACCACCTCTTCCAGGGGCATTGCTGCTTATGGAACAAATATAACCTGCAGGCAGCTGAATTATAGCCAGACCAGAATCCAAAGGGACCAGCAGCCCCAGTAAAGGGTTTGCCCCAGCAGAACTGTGGATGGCAACACTAGGAGACACCTACTCCCTCAATCCCAGGGAAAATCCCAGTACAAGTTAGACATTAAGAAGCTGCTCTGTCTGTTCTGGTTGGCCCTCCCTGGTCAAGCATCTTAAAAATCCCTTTTGTCTTCTTTTGTCAGAAGAAAGCACTACAGCAATCATCAGTTAATTTTTCTGGATCTTTGGTAACACTAATTACTTGAGAATGGAGACAGGGAACACAGACAATACTGCACAACCAAGAGAGTTACAGGGCTAACTTGCTGAGAATTAAACAGCCCGGAGCTCCAAACGTAGGGTGCTTTTATAACAGCAGAAGAAATGATGAGATGTGCCAGATGACAGGCTGGGATCTGAGGGACCGTAACTCAGCTCCCTGTTCTGCAACAGATGCCCTGCCTGATCCTGTCAAGCTGTCCGGCCTCCTCACACTTCTGTTTTTTATCTAACGGAGGAGCGTGTCCTCCATCCCGTGCAGAGGGCTGATTTGGCAAAGCAAGGGGACCAGTGTGTGCCACACACCGAGCTAGGTTTACTGGCAACTGGGAACTGAAAGTCACCTCCAGTTTGTCAACTGTGCAAACACAAGATTAATTCTGAAGCAAACCGAGTGCCCCTATCTCAGGGCGAACTGAATGCACGCTGTGGGAGCTCTGCACCTCACAGGTTACGGTTCTTTACTTTCTGTATGTAAAGGTTTGACAAGAAAAAAGGCAAATTCTGAATTTCAGCTAAAGACTTCATAATGCATGGTCAAATAACTACGTGGAAAGGTTAATCTTGGTATCAGCCATGTAGAACAGTATGTAGAAAGAGCGCAGAGGTCAAGCACCGAGATAACAGCCTGTCCAGAGATCTATGTATGCACAGCTGAACATGCCATTGAAGCAGGGCCTTCAAGAGGAAGGGTTACACATGCTGGTCACCCCCAGCTCAGAGCAATACACAGTGCTCCGACCCCCGAGCAAATCACAGGAGGGGAGTTACATCTCCACCTCATGCAAGCAAGGCACCCAGCCATCCTGGAAAGTAATTATAGCAGTAGGAAGCTCTTTTCCTCATTTTCCAGGCAAGGAAAGTTCTTAGCTGATAAGACTTCAACACTGTCTCTCTCAAGTACTTTAGGCTAAGTAATTAGCTGAGAGATCTCACTGCGCTCAGGTCTCTCCACACACTCAGAGAAAGCAAATTACTCCAAGGGTAGCAGCTGCCAGGGTGGTGGAGCTCCTCATCTTGCCTAGTACCCCAGTGAATGAGCTTTATATCTCTGTCCTGTACTCTGGACCCCATAAATTCTGTTTTCCAAGAACATGCTGTCAGTCTTAATAGAAGGGCACAGCAGCAGTAAAAGACCACACAACACTGGAATGGCATATGAAAATAAAAAATAAAGTCTAGACAGCTCTCCTAAAGCCTTTTAATGTTCTTTTTTTCCTCCTCTTGCTCGTTATAGCCTTATTTCAGAGCTACAAGCTTTAAGCCTCATCGACTTTTGGTTTTTTTTCTCTCTTAAAAAGTGAATCTTGGTTTCAGGTAGCAGGAGACGATTGTGAAATTAATACAAGCACTTATTTCTCCGTGACATTTCTTGCGTCTCATCATCAAAGTCGGCGTGCTCAGTATGTGGCTCTCAGCTGGGGCCAACGCCAGCGCATGCTCGTCTCTGATCTACAGCTGTTGGAGAAACAGGCCAGGACTAGGTGTTTATTTTTACAGGCTGGACAACTGGCACAGGCCTTTCTCAAAGCGCTTCAGCGGGGTAAGCTCACTGCTTCGCTCACATTTTCTACAGACCAGGACATAACATTGCAACTGCTGAGTCTGGAGTCAGCATTTCTATCAGACTTGGCACTTTAATAATTCATTAGGACAAAGCAGTGTTCAGCTTTGCAAGAACTTACAGCAACAGATACAGGCATTACTTGGACTTGTTGACACTGACACTAAATGTTTTTGTCTACTACATGGTACAGCTCTAGTCATCTCCTTGGGACCCTTCTGAGGTATTCGGCAAGCCTGTTTCCAAGAGTACTTCAAAATATGGAACACTTTTGTTCTGTTTTGCATTGAAGCAACATTTAGTACAGACTTTCTTTCCTGAGCTTGGGATGTTGCCCCCAACACGAGATCGACAGCAAGCCCAAGTTGATAACTTACTTTCCATAAAAGCCAGGGTGTTTGTAGGAAACAGGGAGTCTCTCTTTCTCATCGATATTCAGCTCATCCTCCACAGCTCTCAGCTTCTCTTCAAACTTGTCAATGTTTGCCACCCGCATCGTGTACACCAGGGTAACGTTCTGGGGACATGAAACCAAAAGGACTACAGTGGAGAATAAAGACACAGCAGCAAGCAGAAGTGCAAAATAGGGATTAGGCAGGCAGAAATGAGCCTTATGCTGTAGCTTTGTGACAACTGCAGCAACAAACTGGTAAGATAACAAGGACACTGGACTAAAAAGTTAGGAATGCCTCTGGCCTTTCCTAGCTAAACTAGAGTCCAAACAGGAGAAAGTATTTGAAACAAGATCAAATGATATGAATTAACAAACATCTTTGGGATGCCTTCAGTCATATTAAATGGAGCTCGTAACATTGATTTTTTTTTTTTTCCCATCTCTTAGTATTTTCTTACAGGTAGATATTAAGTATTATTGCAATTAAAGAAAAACAGAAAAATCTTAGCTTCCAATTCAATATAAGCAGCAGAAGTCTCTTGTATTTAAAGTTTTGGGATGAGAAAAAAATAGAGAAAGGCCAGTTTCTTAGCAAGGGTTTAAATGAAGGCTTTTTTTTAAAATTCAATTTTTCTCAACAGTTTAATCTATGATTATTCATTCTAACTGTAGAAAGTCACTCACAACTTGCCCATGTGGAGTTCCTCCTGGGTGCAGATACACTTCCACAATATCACTCTCCGGAACTACTTCAACTCTCTGGACCTCTCCTTTTGCCAGCATCTCATTCACGAAGTAATTCCAGGAAATGTTGGTCCCTTCTCTGTTCTCGCTGACCGTTAATCGAAACATCAGGAGTATGAAAGTTATGACGAGGAGTGCCCGCAAGCGGTCAAGATGCATCTGATTTTCTCGTTTCCTGCGTTTTTCATCCTCTTTGTTTAAAAAATAAGTAAATAAAATGTAGCATGTAATTGTGTAATTTTCTGACACAAAGAAAGAATCATTAAACTACAAGGATTAACCCAATTTACTTTTATTTTCTTGTGTAATTGGTTTCTCCTGAATCACTGCAGAGACAGTATCTAGCTTCTATTTCAGAGCCAATTTTCTGGCCTGGCTGAAAGAGGTACAAGAAGGTCACGCAACTTGCCCAAGGTTACATGAGTGAGTCAGGTTTGGATCCCATTACAGCTCCAGACCTTGCTGGCTTCTAGACTGTCAGACTACAGGGCCTTGGCTCTACATGAGAAACGGCACAGGTCAAACGCCGGGTCACGAAAGGACCAGAAATCAGAAGCAAAATTAGCAGTTGCCAGGAAGGAGGCAAATCCTGCATTCTGCCAGCTAGCTACTGCTTTTCAAATCAGCTTTGCTTTACCCACAGCTATAAAATATGGTTCTTTACTGCCCACTGCTCAGACTGGGGGAAAACATTAGAAGTTAATAAAACCAGTCCCAGTGTCACCCTCCAATTATGGAGCACAGTACAAGATGGCATAACTGTTTCTTGGTGAATTGCTGATCTGCAGACGTCCTTTATCACAAAACTAACAGCATCTCTACTACCTAGGAGAATATCTACATTTGTAGAAAATCAAAAAATAGCAGAGGAGACATCACATACAGTTTACTGAGGTAAATATACTGCAAGTCAACCTCCTTGTCTTAAAATTAAACAAATTTTCTCCCATAATTAACTTCAGGCTGAAACAAGTTTGATAATCTGTATAAAACTGTATATAATCAAAGATGGAATCGCTTACTAGAAGTTCTTTCCCCTCCCCTTACTGTGCTATGGGCACATACTGAAGTGATACCATGAGAAAAAATAGATGCCTTACTTTGAATATTTGCCACCAAACCGTTTTTTTTTTTCAGACTTTGAACGTATTTTGGACTTCAAAGGCAAATTCACAATTCTATGGTCTGCAAAGGACTGTCACAGCACTGTGGTCAAGTCAATGACTGGCCAGCGTTTGAGTTTAAAAAGACAACAAATTTCCATTCCTCCCCCTCTAGCCATATGTGGATGCTCTTGATATATAATTTACCACTTGCTCTTGATATACAATTTAATGTCAACAGCAACGCAGCATACATAAATACTATTCTGCACCCAGAAATAAATTAAGTCTGAACCACTGGATTGCTACTGCATCTGCCTGCTGCAGCCCAGATTAGATTTATTTGCAAATTCCTAACAAATGTTCTGACACTAGCATTTATCACTAGCCACCAAGCAGACCCTATGCACGGTGCTACAAAACCAAAGGACAAACATACGACCTAGTCGGATGCTAAATAAAGTACTCTGTCCTTCAAACATGCAGCATCATTTTTCACTTGTTTCCTAGCTCTGAATTTAACAGGAAAGGTTCGTACCTAAATAGAAACAATGCAACTTTTCAGATAAGGTCATAATTGCAAAACAGCCACAAGCTCAAAGACTGTGCCCAGTGCATCCGCTTGGCGCTCTCATGCCATCTCCTCACTTCTGTTATCTGTTAGATTCAGCTTTATTAGAACACAGCAAATTCATCACAAAGCTGGAGGCTTACATCCAGCACAGTCTTATTAAAGACAATTAAACTGTAGTAAGATAGAAGCCCTAGTCTGGGCAATATCCTGAGACGTTGAGCAAGTTCTAAAGAAAATAATGGGAAAAGTGAGCACAGATACAAAGAAAGTTCACCTATCCCTAGGTAAGTTCCTTGTAGATGTAAGCATAGCTAGAGCACTTTTCTGTATTAATTACAGACCAAGTCAAGATGTGTGTAACACTTTGTACAGCACGCAGAGCTGAGGAGACTCTCCCAGATCACAACAAGGTGAAAACTGGCCATGAGGTATCTCGACACAACCCCTGCAGTGCCCAAGAATTAGCCTTGCCTAGAGCCCTCAATCTGCATAACTGCAGCAGGCACTTCCACTTCTGGAATGCTGGAAGACAACACGAGGCCTTCTTCACATCTAATACAAAATTAATCTATTTCTATATTATGTAAAAGGTGTTTACCCTTGCAGTGCACTGCAAGCCACTCCACAATGTTTGGTAAATAAGAGGCAGTAACTGGAAGTGACACTTGCAAGCAACAGCTGCAGGAACAGTTCCAGCTCTTGAGCCTCAGCAAGCCTCCCTACAGCAATGATTTGCCATTAACCCCAACTCTGAACCCTCTGATTAAAATCTCGCAAAGGCTGCAGTGACAGTTTGAAGAGTTCTTTTTTAATAATTGCCGCAGAGATGAGCAATCCCCCGGAGACATGGGGTAGTGTTCCACCTCCCAAAGTCAAGTTGCCCATTAATCACAGGAGAAAAGAGGCCCCAGAACACAGCATGTTACTGTTTACTAATTTTAACAGCTACAATACTGGCCCCCGGCTCTGTGCTCAGCCTCCCTGTGTGGTCTCGCGCACACTAAGCACCCCAGCCTCAAAGCTCCCACTTCCTTAATGAGGGAACTGCCATACCTGCCCAAGGAGCCCATTAGAGCCTTCGTCTCAGCTCACCAGATCAAAGGGCTAAGCTGCTGTTCTGGGCTTAAAGAGGCTGCGTATGGTCACATGAGTCAGACTAGAAGTCATTGATTGCTTTTACTTCAGAAGCTGAACCAAAATGAATCCGCCATTGCACTTAGGTACAACAAAAAACTTTAAAAAGGAAAAGCTCGTCTATCTGATGACAACTACTTAAAAGTGTACAGTATGATTAACAAAACAGAAGTATGATACATGAGATTTAATTTAGAGAGAATTTATCTCTCGCTCAGGGGTCCAGGAAGCAAATAAACAGCACCGCACACATCCATGTAAACTCTCTTACGCCATCACCAGCTCCTGTAAATATCAACCAATGTCAGGGAATTAAGGTCTGTTGTGCACTACTGGCAGATAGAACATGCTTCTACCTGGGTCACTTCTGACACCTTCCAAATAAAGCCCCAAGCCAGTAGGTAAAGAACCTGCCATCAGCTATGGGACATCACAGCTAGAAACCTAGACCAAAGTGCAAGAAGGTCCGTGCACACCCAGGCCCGGGAATTGCATGTGCACCCCTCACCATGGAGGCGGAACAGAAGGAGTGCGCACCCAGAAACAAGCAGAGAATTTTGTTCAGTGTGGAAGGAAGCACCCACTTATGCTTTTTAAAAACAATGCAGCTGTTGTCAAGCCACAAATGGCAACTGAGCAGCAATGAAGTTATTTGCATGCAATGCAAAGTGGCACAGGAGAAGAACAAACACCAATACCAGGACTTGTCTCAAGCCTTCGTACCCCACAAGCTAAGCCAAAATACCCCTTTAAATTGATCAGCTCAACAAGCCTATGGATAAGACCAAGCTACAGCTCTGCAGAACAGAGAATCCGCCACTGGGAATTGCTCTTATCAAGGCAGATCTTCCATGCTCTCCCTCACTCTAATCCCTCACACAGGCTTGAAAATTTCATTTCATTAAATAGCCTTTTGGCACATACATACCATCCTCCTCCTTTGGAGTTTTCTTTTTGGATCCTCCATTCTTATGGTTACTCCCTTGAGATCTTGAAGTACTGAAATAGTAAGTGCCACCTGCAGGCAAGCAGAATTAGGCAGTTACTAACAGAAAATCTTGTGTCAAAGAGAGAAAAAGGAAGAAAGGATGAGATAAATACATATGAGCTGCAAACACACAGAGAGCAGAGCCTTTTCACATGCCAGGGCAATGGGACAGGAATGGGAAGGACAGACTCTCTCAATCTTCTTATATATTTTTGAACAACCTCATCACAATTATTGCCATGTTAATGTCTGAACCAAGCAAAGAAAATCATTTGGAGTGCTCGAACATTCACACGTTTCCCAAAGCATAACCAAAGGCAACACTGGTAAGGTCAGTTAACAGCAACCTCATACTGGGAGCTCTAAGTCTCTAGTAAAGGAAATGTATATGCATTAGCTATGTATAGAAATGTACGTGCATTAGCTAGAGCTAAACATACATTTCCTCTGTAAATGCTATTGGGACATCGTAATAAAAGCCAAGATAAAGATACAAACAGCAAAACTCTCAATTACTGAAAGACAAATAAATAACAAAACACAACACCACAACAAAACAGGAAGTCCCGGAATGGGGCTGCTTGTCAATTCCTCTCTCTCCTGGAGGATTCCCTGCCATTTGCAAGATTGCACAGATTCCTAACCAATTTTTAAATGATTTTTTTATTTAAACTTCAAGATAAGGCAGCCCAAGCTCTCCAAAATCACAGTGGCCACAACAGTAGCAATGGGTTTTGTTCAAATCTCAAAGGCACCAACAAATCCCTCTTCCCAGCGTGAAGAGGGTAGGGAGAAGAATAATTTCTTTTCTTGTGCATTTTGGGGCTTTTGCTCCAAAAACTGCAGCTTCTGATATCACACAATTCAACTTGTTCCAAGTTCCAGCACAATGATTTCAGGAAGGAACTCACACATTGCGACTTCTACTAAAGGCGAGCAATATTTTCTTTTAAGCTCTGCTAATAAGGCACATAAAAATTCTCCTGAAGAGTCTGCAGTTTTTAAATTAACTTTTGCATCTAAATGACTTAAGTAAGCACTTATCAAACCCAGGTCCTTGGGGAAGGAGCCCCTGCTCAACCCTGTCATCACACAAAAACCTAGAAGCCCTGCAAACAATTCCTCTGCTTCCTAAGCCAAGATCCTAGCGGCTTTATTTCAGTTACAGGAACGCACTCATGGAAAGCAAGGAAAAGTCAGCATTTCCGTTAAACAACACCTTGTTTTTCCTCCCCACCAGCGCAGTTGCATTTAAGGACTCACCTAGGAGCTTCCAAAGCCTGACTGGATCTCGAATCAAGTGCTGTTTCAGCAGGGATCCACTGAGAGCTTGGAATGGCGGGGAAGGCGTTTGCGACAGAAGGCTCTGAGGAAGAAGAGAAAGAAAGGATAAAATAAAATAAAATAAAATAAAATAAAATAAAATAAAATAAAATAAAATAAAATAAAAACACAATTGTTAGGAAAGGACTGGGTGTGCCTGCTGCAATGCTGTTTCACAAAACTAAGCCTTCTTTGTACACAGTAAGTGTGTGTAAGTGCTTGCAGCAGGAGCTGGACCTGAAAATTATTCCTGGTTGTGCTGTGAACCTCTCCGTGAATTTGAGGGCGCCGCTTACGGCCCAATTTGGGGTCAGAAGATGTATAAACGCGTATAATCGCGTATAAATGTGTATAAACGCGTATAAAGGTGCACAAACACAAGCCGGCACTGAGGACCTTGAGCGCTGCCTTTCCCCCGTCTCGGCCCTCCGGGGGCCGCGCTGCAGCTCGCACCGCCACGGAGGCGCCAAGGCCGCGGGC
>JAWLRI010000897.1:1289498-1361484 GCA_034781795.1 Crypturellus tataupa | reverse complement strand
CGCCGGCCGCCGGCCTCCCCTGCGCCGCTTTGTTCCGCCGCGGCTGCTGGGGGCCCCGCGCCGAGGTGGCTCTGCCCTCCCCTTCGGCATCTGCTGCTAGACGCGAACTCTCGTCCTCGCCTCCATTCCGGAAAAATGTGGCTCCGGCGCTGGGTTGATCTGGTTGTGTGTGCCACTGCTTTTTGTTTTTATGATGTTGCACCAGCGATTTAATCAGACCTAAAAATACGGAGCGTCCAATGTGAATATTGGTTTTGGACGGAGGAAGGAAGCTTAAACCCCCCCAAGTCCCCAGTCCTTGCAGCAGAGCGCCAGAGGCTGCTTCTTTCTTCATGTGGGGCAGCCAACCCGTTCAGATTGTTTGATTTTCTGCCTGTGTTTTAAGTGCCTCAGTCGGGCTGCGCTCGGGAGTGGGTTACGAGGCCGCGCGCGGCTCGGCGGAGCCCACAAACGTGTCTCTCCGGGGTCAGCGCAGCCTGGCCGAGCTGATCGATGCCGCTCCAGCCGCCCGGGCGGGCCACTCGCGCCTGCCCGTGATCACTCGAACCGAGTGATTGCAACATGGCTGCGCCGTGACACCGTTTCCTGCACGTACTTCAAAGGAAGGGTCCTGCCAACTCTGTCTTCTCGGTGTTTAATCTGTGCTCTTCCCTTTGTCTTTACGTTGTGGCTTTTGGGCATAGGCAGAAATACTAAATTTCCCCCCCTCCTGCCTTTCTCCAAAGGGAAACACAGCAGCTGTGTGATCTGATGTGCCCAGCACGGGAATGGAAGTGGGATAACTGCTTTTGGGGGCCCTCACCATGGAATTTTGGGTTCCCTTCCAGCTCTGCACAGTGGCTGAGCTGAACTAGGAAGAACCTTAAGCTACTGTGGAAAAACTGCAGCAATTCCAAGCCACGCATGGCTCTTCTGTAAACACGCATCCTTGTGGCTTTGTTTTGGGGAAAATATGTGCGCTGAGGACTGGAGCTTCCAGGAGAGCCACTCTAATGACTCGGCGAACAAATCCTTCTCAAAGGAAAGAAAATTCATAGGGCCAGGGCTGGTTAATGAGATTTTCTAGAATGATCCAGTGGCAGCTTTCTTGTGGGGTTATCCCCCCTTCCTCCTTCCTCTCTGCTCTCTCTGGCCTACCTGAAATTCAGGCTTGACAGTCTGCATTATGGATTGAAATTCTTTCTTGGTATTAAGATCTTATGGTGGCAGATGCACAGCAAGTAGTGACAGGTTCCAGTGCTCTTCCAGCACGGGAAACCAAATTACACTGGGAAATATGTACACGGCGGTGGTTCTTCTAATTGTATTTACTTAACAAGGGTCCAGGAAAGGCAGCTTGTCTGCTACCGCCGTCACGAGCAAGAATTATATGAATTTCAGTTGTAGAAGACTGTAGAGAGAAACTGGTGTTTCCATAGTGAAGGTTTTAGTGTTCCACGGGAAACTTGCATTTAGTTTCACCCTGTGCATCTAATTTAACCAGCCTGCATGATGCTTTACAGGAATGACTTGTATACAGCTTTTAAACAGTTTTTTTTCCTTTCCTGTAAGACAGATTAGAGGCAGGAGTTGCTTTTTTTTTTCTGCGGGTACAAAGCCCTTAGGTTTTTAGCCAAGTATTATGTAATTTGTATGTCACTGATGCACAGTAATAAAAAAAGAATCCTCGCATAGACGTTGAAGGAGAGGGTTGTTGAAGTCGGGAGCATCCTAAACTGGCCGGGCCTGCGGAGCGGGGAGGTTGGTGACGCGACGCGGAGCCCTGCCTTGGGATCCTGCTGTGAAGTGGGAGGCACAGGCTATGGAGGCCATTTTTTTTAGTATATTCAGCAGCACCTGGAACTTTCAGGCTTTCCCCTGTGAAAACTGGTGCTTTCTGGTCTATTTTCCTATGCAACTGTTGCGTATTTAAAATATTAATTGGTTCGAACCTGAGTGGTGGTGGTGGTAGCTTCACCCGTGACTAGTTGTGGGTGATGCCAACTCATCATCCTTTACGAGCATGCAACACACAAAGGAAAAAGCAGCTTAGATGCTAATGGTAGGGGAAAAATCTGTCGGGGAAAAAATCCGTCGGGAACGTTGCCGGCGCGCGCAGGCGCAGGGGCTCCGGCAGCCCCGCTTTGAAAAATCTGCTCTAATTCCTGGGCTCTATGTGAAATGGCTAATCCCATAAAAGACTCGCACCTTTTGACAGATGAAACGCTGCTGTTTCTTAACTTATTTGAGCAAAATATTTTTATAGATGGTATTAGCTCTGTGGCTCCGAGGGTAATGCAATCCTTAGACAAGAAAGATCTTGCTTTGATCTGACAGCTTTCAAGATCCATTTCCAATCGCCGAGTTCCATTAAGTCTGTTTATAATGGTGCCCTCAGACTCTTTTCTGTTTATATGACTCTTTAGGGTGTTAACATTTCTGTGTATTTGAGTTCTCTTTAATAAACTCAAGGAGTAATTGGGGTCAGAAAAGGAACTAATCCTATTGGAAGGTCCGGTTAATTATAGCAGATCTTCTGGGCTCCACGGTTCTTCCTTTCGGTTCTTTAATACTACGATGTGGGGGAAGTACGTAGAGAAACCATGAAACGGGCCCTGAAATAGGACAGTAGGGCAGGCTGGTGACTTCAGCGTGAATTTAGGGGCAAGGGTGGCGCGGTGGGACGGACTCTGCTTCGTACCGACTCTGTGCAGTGCCGAGGGCCGACGCAGCCCGTGTTGGTGCTGCTTTTGAGGCCTGGTGGCTGTTGTACCCTGCGCCGTCCCGGGAGGTGGCAGGGGAAGGGCTTGGGGTGTCTATTCTACACTTGTCTCTTCTACTGCTTGTTCCCTCGCTGGCCTTTGCACATGAGAACCGCCTCGGGCTTCCCCGGCGCTTGCAGCGTCGGTGGGAAGCAGCGCGCTGCTGAGCAGGGCTCTGCAAACCCGCGCCTCTTCTCGGGAGTTTTCACTTTCGGGTTGCGCTCGTCTCGTGGCACGAGTTGTTCTGCTCCTCGCAATGCGGCTGCGATGAGCAGAGGCCGAAACACCGTGCGTTGGGCCTAGGAATTGGGAGACAATAACGCAAAGTAAACGAAACCCGTGCAAAAAGCCTCGGTGTCGCGCGGTAGCGAGGGCTGGGAGTGAATGAGCTGCTGGAGCCAGAAGAAAGTGCTGCTTTTTCTAGGTCAGGGTTGAAGCCGCTGTCAGGGTGGTGATGTGGAGCATATATTAGTGTCTGCATTGTCCCCGCCATATGGATGCGAGCGCGGCTCCCGTGTGCAGCGCTGCCCTTGGCGTTCGCGCCGTGAATTATTTATCCGCTGCAAACCCGTGGGCAGCCGCTCTGCCCCCCCGCCTCGCCTACGGAAACCGAGCCCAGCTGAGGAGTATTCTGAAATAAAGCTTCCACTGAAGCGAGGTATTGATCGTATATTGTCTTTGTATTAGTAAAGCAAAGATACAGCATTCAATATTTTAGGAAATGCTGAAACGTTAAATGGGTTCTACTGGGAGAGAGCCTGATCGGGTGCAAGAGTGCTCAGGCTGGGCTCCTACCTCAATCCCTCAATCTTTACCAATAAAAGCTTAAGCGAGACTTTGAAACTAGGAATGGTAGAGAAATGATTATGAGCAGCAGCTTTTTCTCCTGTATGTGTTGAGAAACCTGACCTTTTTCTTCCATGTGAGCAGTGAGGAAGCATCTTCCTTCCTCTTCCATTGCCTTTGATTTGCTCCAGGGAAAGCGTTAAGGTGGCCCTGGTCCTCATGCTGGATTCAGAGTCCTACCTGGTGCTTGTGGCTCCTGTGGGGTGGCCCTGATGGGTAGTTGATGGATTTGGGCATGGATTTGGATTTGGGATGGATTTGGGTTTGGGTTGATGGATTTGGGCAGGAAGCAGAGCTTTGGGAGGGAGCTGCCCCTGTAATTGCTCTGAAGTGACTGGCAATTTGCAGTATAGAAAAGATCTAAAAACATTTGCTTTTATGGTAGCATGAAGGTGTTAAAAATTTTATCAGAAAATGTGGCAAAAGAAGGGAAATGTTAGCTTCTGAAAAATTAACCGCAGTTCAGAGGTAACAAGCTGTCCCTGAAGGTTTGGCATCCTGTTCAGCAAGAGCTGGGTTTTCCAAAATACCGTGCTGCTTTGAGTGTCTTGCAGCGAAACGAAAGTATGTGTAATTAGGAACTCTGCTGGAGCAAAGTTTTTTTAAAAAGTGGCATAAAAAGAAAATTGGCTGAACGGGACCTTCATTATTAACCTCTAAGGTCCTTAACCCCAGTTCTTTCTGCACCTTTATTTTAAATAAAGCACGCGTGCAAGCTTTTCCAGGGTGAATTAGTGCACAGAGCGTTATCAGCTTATGTGGGCAGGAGTTCAGAGCAGTAAAAACTGTATCCTGCTTCCACCTTCCCGCCTATCCCATGACCTGGCCTGCGTAAACAAGTTGTACCAGGATCTCCGAACTGCCAGCGAGTAGCTGGGGCCTTTACAGGTTGTTTAGCTCCGAGAGGAGGCGAGATAAAGTTCCAAGAAGTCCCGCCTTGGGAATGGTCTCCCGATAACTGCCTCCTGCTCCGGGATGGTAACGGCTCCGATAATCCAGCTGATTGTGGCCGGGAAGGCCCTGGGAAAGCAGCGCTCTCTCAAGTAGACTCTATGCTCTCCATGGTGCCTCGGAGCGCGCGGAGCGATGGCCGAGTGGGCTGGAAGGGGCAACGCTGGGATGTTCTGCGGTGCCTCCGGCTCCGAACACCGCGTAAGGGAGCCTTGGTGTGAAGTGCCGCCCTAGCCGAGTCCTCGGGTACCTGGGCGAGACGAGCCGTGCCGATAGCGGCAGGAGATCCAGGTGGATGTGGGGAAGGGGCGCGCGCGGGGGAATAAACATCCTGTTCGTGACTGCTGCAGTAGTCTAAATGCCACTGTGGGAGCCTGTGCTCTAGCTGCAGTCCTTGGCTCCTTCCCACAGCTCGCTGTCTCCTTGGTTTCATCTTGCAGCTCGGCACAGCGAGATATGTTTATCCAAGCCAGACAGGAGGGCTACAGTGAGCAGAGCTGGGGGGTTCTGCGCGGAACCGAACAGGCTGCGGGAGACGAACGTGCGAAGTGGCCTTGAAAGCGAAACTCTTGCTCTTTGAAGCTGGACTTTGACTCGGGCTCGTGCGCTTTCTGGTGTCAGCCCGGGAAGGTCTCGGGACTTCACTGAATAGAGCGGCTGTGCCCGAGGCCGCTCTCGTGCCCACGCGTCCCTCCGAGGGCTCCAACTATCCCTCCTGTCCTCCTTGTGCTTCGCCACGGCAGGGCCATAGAGGGCCAAGTCGCTCTCGTTTGATCCTAGCAGAGCCAAACCTGTGCGGAGAGCGTCGGATGCAGGGAATATTTGATCCATGGTGACAACTCGCATAATTAGCGAGACACACGCGATTTCTATCCTTTCCTACGCTGTGAAGCGGAGTGGATTGAAATACAGCTCTGTGGCATCACTTCTCACACCCATTAACAGTGGCTAAATTTAAGGCAGCCTCCCATTTTTCAGTCTCATATATTATTCTCTCCTGAAGCTGAAGGCACCTGGTATTCCATACAGAGCAGGCTATTTTCTGTAGCGAATTAGCAGAGCTGATGATTGTGGCATCTGCTGCAGCTCCTGCCTTGCTCCGTGCTTGGACACTGCTCTGGGATCGCTCCAGTCTCTGCTCTGTTTGCGGGACTCGGTTTTGCCAGCAACCCGGAAGGCTTTCGACTTCGGAGCTGGGATCTGAGGTGCCCTGTGTTACTCAGAGCTGCTCTGTGTTGTGGGCAGTGTTGGTGAATTAAGTTGCCTTCCCCTGTGATTAGCACCGGAGCTGGGGTGTTGAGCGTGTTCTGCGGTGAGAACCGAGCTGCCTTTCAGTTAGCCCTCGTCCAGAGGAGAAAGGATCAGACGAGAAGTCAACTCTGCGGCTTTTTCCTGGTGTGCTGAGTGCTGCTTTTTGGGGACAAAGCTACAGGTTGTAGTCTGGAAATGCTGAGTTTCTCTATGCAGTCTCTGCTCTCTGTTAGCTTCCCCTGCTCCGCTCGTCATAACGTTTCTTCTCCTTTTTCCCTGTCCATCTCCCTTCCTGGGAGTCGCATCCTCCATCCTAGAGATTCTTCCGGGCTTTCTGCCCTCGTCCTGGGCTTCCTCCTGTGGGCCTCTGTGCCCGCCATTCTCATGTCTAATTTTAGCTTTTCTGCCTCTGGATGTTTCCTGCCTTTCTCCTTTTATCTGAGCTCATCCTGCACTTCTGACACCCTCTCAAGATCTGGGCCTTTCTTGTATTTTTTTTTTTCTCTTTTCCTCCTCCCGTGGTGGGAGGAAACTGCTTGAAAATGGAATAAAGCTGCAGCAGCGCCGAGAGGGGAAGGATCTTCCGCCAGCAGCGAGGATGGCTTCGCTCTAACGTCGCCGGGAGAGCTGCAGGCTGACTTTACCCTCGGGGAGCCGTGCAGGGAGTTGGGATCGGCCGTCGTCATCCCGGTGGGTCCCTTTGGGCAGGTTTTTGGGCTGTGCAGGGAAGCAAAAGGCTGCAGCCCTCTGCAGAGCCATGCTCGCCCGCAGCAGCTGCCCTATGCGAGGGACACGGCCGTCCCCGCCACAGGATGCGGTGGCAGGAAGCGCCTCCCGGTGCCGAGGGCGGCCCGGGCTGCGGAACCGCATGCACGAGGCCTCCCCGTGCCGGGTTTGCTGCCTTCTTTGGGCGCTGAGTGCGAAGCCTTGCTCTTAGCACGCTCGCTTGCAGGTTCTGAAAGCCCTTTTGGGAAAGGAGCCTTCGACCGCCGCAGCGAGGAGCCCCAGTAGAAACCCAGCGGTGGCAATTGCTGGCTTGAGGAGAAGGCAGCAACGCTCCTGCATGTAGATTTGCGGGCTTCCCCCTCCTTAAACGCAGGGTTTGCAGCCGTTTGCATTGCGCGGCGCTCGTCTGTGCGGTGGCGTAGAGTCGTCGCTGCCGCGAGCAGCGACTCAAGCAGTGGGAACATGGAGCAGCGGGAGACGCGCAGGGCGTGGGGGCAGCCCAAGCCGACCTGGGGAGGTTGGGCTACCCCTGTGCATTCTGACCTAACTTGTTTTGCTCAGCAGCTGCAGCGAATGATTAACAAATGATGCTTTCCATGACTGTGGTTATGTAAAATGTTAATACCCGGCTTTGTTTTTTTTTTTTTTTGCTGGCATTATAATATGCGCAAGGCTTCGAGTCAAACTTCAAAGACGGCAGTTTGCTTTATGGGTGAACCTGCGAGCAGTTTTATGTAGAGGGTGGAGCAAACTCGGGCAGAAAGCTGCCGTTTTCCCACTATCATAAAAAGTTATGATCCTCATGATTCAAGCGCGCTCCGTAGGTGGAGGCAGGCGGATGCGGAGGTCGGCGGGAGCACGTAGGGAGCGGGCCCGCGCGTTCAATGCCGTCTTGTGTGCTCCGGCGCGCGGCACCCGCTCCTAAATGTGCCCTGTGTTCGCCCCGCGCCTTCCCAGGGCCGCTTGCACCTGTGCCGCTTGCGGAACAGCCAGGCCCTTTCCCTGGGAAAGGAACTTGGCACAGGAATGGGGAGATGCAGTTGAGAAGGGGGCTTTTTTTCCCCGGTGCGGTATTTTGAACCGTCCTTAAAACGTGGTGCTTGAGAGCAGAAGAGAGCCTGTAAGTCAGTCTGTAACCTACTTTCTTATTTCAGGCTTGTCTTTGGGGTATGAGCCAAGCGAGTTGAAAAATAAATAAATGGCTGCCTCGTGAATGAGTCCCATTGCAATTAACTTTATTAATGTTTCAGAAGATATTTAAAAACGGAGATGTATCACCTAAAATGAGCACTGTTTAGGCTAAGCAGTCATGGTGGAAGAATGGGATAGGTCTTTTCTTACGCCTTAATTGTGGGTTTTTGCAAAATTACAGGACAATATAGTCTCCTTGACCTGGACTGTGTTAAGCTGTAGTAAAGTGTGAGAGTCTCCTCGTTACAGAGGTTGCAAATTCCGAGGTATAAAACACTTTTCAGTTTTCAGGAGGTTATAGTGAAAATAAGTCACTATTCCCGTTTCGGTGAGATCTCTATAAATATTCAGAGTGACTTAGCCTCTTGTTTAAAACATTTTCCCCTGGGATGCAGGGGTATAAATGTGCTCTTTGTCTGCGGCCGTGAAAATTAAGGGATCACCGCGTTCAAAGCGGGGATGTTGTATCTGCTGCAAAACTATTTCTTGAGGAATGTACACTGTAGATAAATGTGCAAATACCTTGTTAAGGTTATTTGCCTGCCATTCCGTGGGCTTGAATAATTTAATTCTAAATATATCAAAACTTGAAAGCAAAACTACGAGGCTTATCTTTGGGCGATCTATTAGCTGCTCCATCTAACATTTTCCCTATTTTTATCACCATGTGCGAACATAAACATTTTATCTGGAATGGCCTTGCGAGTGTTGCTGCATTTACATATATTGTCATGGAGAATAATTTTCATTTAACTGTAATTTGCTTTATATTTTCCTCCCTGGTTGCTATAGAAACGCAGGCCGATGTGGCAGGGACTACTAACAGAGCTAGGTTATGCGTTGCCTTTATAATGGACCTCTGTTAATGTGCTGCAGCTCCCGCTGAAGGAACCATGATTATTCGCAGGAAGCGCTTTATTTATATAAACTGGGAGATGCCTGTGGTTCCTCAGATTAATATGCCGAGTTATCAAGCGTGCTTTTCTCTTCGGCAGAAGTTTGTCCCTTCGAGCTGCCAGCGCATTGTGATGAGGCTGGAGCTGGGGAGGTTTACTTAGATCTAATGCGAGTTAGGCTTCATTTTCAATTTTCACCTCGTTTGCAAGAATAACCTAACCAGGAATATTCTCTCCTGCGCTATATTGTTCAGTTGAAGATTTGTAGCTTTTGAAGCGTGAGAATGAGTGTGTGTTAATCATTTTGAGTATTATAAAGCAAAGGTTGACTTGCTTTTTGGAAGCTTTCTGCAGCTGGGTATCCCCTTTCCACTGAGCCTCATGTCCAGGAGCAATGTGCTCTGCCTGGCACAATAAGCGTGAGACAGCCGAGGAGAAGTGTGTGCTGAACTCGGAGCAGGTAGAGGGGGTGGCAGGGATTTCAGTCGTGTTTTTTGGCCACTCATGCGTTTCCAGGCTCCGTTTCGCTGCTCTCATCCATGTCATGTCCGCTGCCACTTTGTGCGATTTCTGTGCGATTTGCTCCCCAGATGAAGCCTGGGCAGTGCAGACGCGGATGTGAGGGTGACCGTGTGTGTCCCCTGCCGAGGAAACCAGCTTGGGCAGGGGAGTTTTGGGACTGTCACCCTGTGACCAGGGCAGGACAGGGACAAGGAGAAGGGCCTTGAGCTGGGGCCTTGCTCGGCGTCTTGGCTCTGCTCTGAGCGTCTCTGTTTGGAGATGGGGCATTTGGGTGCCTGGGAAGCAGCGTGTGGCGATGTGGTGGCTGATTCCTGCCTTCGCTGCTGCTACCGGGAGGCCGGGATCGTGGTGCTGCCGTGGCAGCAGTTCCAACTGAACTCCCCATCTGGCAAGTGATTCATTTTTGCTTAACAGGATGAGCTAACGAAGGGAAAACCACATCAGGGTTTTTTTTAGCCCGTGTACTTTTATGGCAGAAACCTTAAACTGTAGCACAGAGACATGGATTTCACTGGCTTCCAGAACCAGATTGCTCAAAATGAATTTTTAATTCTGCTTTAGTACTTTAAGAAAACTTGCGTGTTGGTTCTTTCTTTTTCTTTCTCTGTGGTTAGTGGCCAACTGTCTGATATGTAATTCCAGATTTTTCTAGCATGCGGATGCTTTTAGGTGCATATGTTCGCGCCATTATTTCTCGCTACTTTATGAAATAAATTGAGTAACATTTTGTTCTGCAATGAAGTATTAAGAAACTAACCATTTTCCTGTAATGGTGTATAAACAAATAATGATGACATCCTATTTAAAGCATTCGGAGGAGGTAGGGCTGAGGAGGGAGGCAGGGCTGAATCAAGCTTTATTTTCCTCGTACCTACACACCATATTTCAGTACAACTTTGCTCCCATGAAGCTTGTGAGCTTCATAATACAAATTTTCCGTGGTGCGCAGGCACGGTGAGCTTCAAATACAGATTTTCCGTGGTGCATAAGCGCGGTGCGTGCACGTGGGGTTGTGTGGAGGCTGGCAGGGCCGGTGTCCCGGGGTGACTCCTGCTAAGGCGCTCTGGATTAGGAGCCCTAAGCCCCTCGCTGTGCACCCGCCGCACAGAGCTGCACGCTGCTGCTCTCGGGGTCAGGCTGGTTTTCCGCAGTTCAGGTGTAATTCACAGTCTGGCTTAATTAAAAAAAAAACCCTCTGAAGGAATGGCTGGCTGTGGGAATTGTTTCTTTTGGACCTTGCGTGGGCTTTGTGCACATTTCCTGTTTTTCCGTGCGTTGTGCCTGAGCATTCCCAGCAACTGCTTGTTGTTCCTTAGTGACAAACCTGGGTGCTCGGGTGCACCTCATTAAAGGGGGTGGACAACCCGTTCCTGCAATGCTGGGAAATGCCAGCATTGCTAGGGAGCAAATAAGACGTTCAGGCCCGCAGGTGATTTATGGAATAATGAACACTTTTTCTTTTGTAGTTCACAATTTTTCTCTGCATTTTATTCCAATCTCGTTTGACTTCAGCTACCTCAAAATCAAGTGTTCCAAACCAAAGGCTTTATGAATTGGAAGTGTTTTACTTAAGAGCGAAGAATTAAAATATGGAGCAATGTAGGAAAGCATTAGGAAATAGATGTTTGGGCTGGTGCTGAGCTGCTTTTCTAGATATCGAGGGCAGAACCTCATGCAGAGGGGAAGGCAGCGGAGCTGATTGCCGTTTTGGCAGGGTTTCAAGTAAAGGGGTGACTTTGCGTTGGTAGAGCATAAACTGGGCGCTCTGTTAAACTTGCTTTTAAAAAAGCATGACCCTATAGCCTACATATGAGCATATATGACAGCTGACTTGAAGACAGCCTAAGTTCTTTGACTTCTTTCCAGATCTGAAGCAGCTAATTTAGCTCATCTTGGAGAGTGGCTATTTATTTTATTTATTTTTTCTGTTTTTTTCCCCCAAAGCGCGGTCATGGGCTGCTGGACGGCTGCAGTGCAGGCACAGCCGCACCGACGCGCTGCGCGCGGTGACTAAGTTCCCTGCGGAGTTCACCGAGCAGCCTCTGCCGCCTGATTGTTCTGTTAAACATTCATCGGTTGAGTAAAGAAACCGGCTGGCTCTGCCGGCGCAGGCAGCGAGAAAGAATTTGGCTCTTTCTAAAATTCACCCTGAAACTATCGAAGGGGTCACAGGTTTGCGTGGGGTTTGGCCCTGCGGCTCGTGCGTTACCTGCCTGAAAACCGCGTCCCTGAGGGCCACCAAGCCCGACCGGCCTCCTGCTCCTCTTTGGCTGCTGCTCGACTTTGAGTCGAGTTGTGTCCCCAGTGACAGCCCTGAATGCAGGCCTGGTAATCCTGCTGGTTCCTCTGCAGGGAGGAAACTCGTCTTATGAGTGAACTATGCTGGGGATAAAGAATGGTCGGGATTTTTGCTTGCGCTCTGCCTGTTTTGCCTCTCCAAACAGCAAACGGGGTGGAGTCCTCCTGCTTGGAGTTCCCAGGCTGGCAACGGCGGCAGAAACGGGGTGGAGCTGCGTGAAGGCTCCTCGTGATGCGGAGTCGGAGGAACCGTCTCTCCCCGTTTGCACGAGCGTCGCTGCGTGATTCCGCCGAAGCGGTTCCCACCGCGGGCAGGATGGCCGGAACGCGGCTGTCCCGTCGGCCCAGCCGCATTCCTGCGCTCCATGTGCGCCTGCTTGTAATTTAGCACTTCCCCTTTTCTTCTAATGAGGAAAGAAATGAGAGCCTCCCAGCCCAACGCCTATAAGCAGTACTTAGCGTTATTGCTACCGCTGCGTGCTGTGATTCAGCTTTTAGGTAGGCAACTTGCTGCGTTCGTCTCCACGGGTGTGTGGGGCGGCCGGAGCTGCTGTGGCCGTGCTATTGCTGCAGGGCTGCGCTGTCTGCGGCCTGCAGCGCTGCAGCAGATGCGTTATTTGCTGCAGGGCTCCGCTGTCTGCAGCCTGCAGAGCTGCAGCAGCTCTGCTGGTTGCTGCAGGGCTCTGCTGTCCATGGCCTGCAGAGCTGCAGCAGCAGTGCCGGTTGCTGCAAGGCTCTCCTGTCTGCAGCGCTGCAGCAACCGTGCTGGTTGCTGCAGGACTCCCCTGTCCACCGCTCGCAGGTAGTGCGAGGGCCGTTTTGGGCGCAGCGCTGCGGCTGCAGGTGCGTTTGCTGCTTTGCGTTGCACGGCTCGAGCTGAGGCTCTAGCAGCAGGTTCCGACTTGAATTCCTGCTGTTTGTGCCGCGGGTGAAGCCCTGGCGGAGGGTGAATTCCAGGCTGCAGAGCGGCTCGCAGCAAACAGCCCTCAGCTCTGCGCTCCGAGACAGGCTGGTGCTGATGGGCAGCTCACCCGGAGGCTTTCCTTAAAGCACCCCTGGCATTAGAGGGACTCAGGCTTAAAATTAGAAACCGGTTCTGATGCACGACTGTAGTTGTTTACCTTGCACCGTAATTACCTTATTTCCCGAGTTAAAACCGTTACATCAGCTCACCCAAGCAAGATTTGATGACAAAGGAATTGTTTTTAGCCACCAGCAGAGCAAAGAACGCTTCAAATATGCGTCTAAATATGATTTTATAACCTAAAGTGTAGCGCAGTCAAGGTTTGCCTTGGCTCTGGGAGCTGCCCGGGTTTATGGGAGGCCGTTTGGCCGCGGATCAAGGGAGGCCGGTTCCGTCCCGACTCCTGTCCTTTTGCCCTCTGTGCGCCTTGGCCACCCTGCGCGCGATGCCATTGCTGGGCAGGGAGCTCTGCCCCTTCCCTGAGTGTGCCACGGCCCAGGGTGGCGAGCGTGGCACCAGGGACCGCGTGGGGACAGCCCAGGAGGGCGCGTGGGAGCGGGAGGGCTCTTGGGTGACAGCAACTGCTCCTCAAACCTGCTCGGAGCTCGTAACAGGAGGAGGAACAAACTCGGTGGAAGCTGTCGGCCCCTTTGATTTATGTGGTATTTCTGTAAAGAATCTTCTTCTATGCTCGCCGTGCCAGGCCCTAGGCAAGTGGGAAGGGCTCCTTGCGGAATCAGGGATGCTTCCTCGAAACCTTGTCCCCAGGCGTAATTTAGGCGACTGTGAGCGCCTACAGAAACTTGAGACTTGAGCACCTCCTACCAAGTGCATTTTCTGCATTGATTTCTAAGGACTGCCCGGCCCTGCTCCCATGGCAGAGGACAGGGATATATAACTGTTCCCATGGATGTGTCTGCCTGTTGGGAGCCCTTGAGCGAGCCCGGAGTCCTCTTGATCCCGGGGCACGCACTGCAGATGCTCCCGCTGCAGCTGCATGCGGCTCTGTGCAGGGCTGAGCCCCGTGCGTGTCCCCAGGACGGCCCCTCCGTGTCGGTGAGGCCGAGCGCTGCCTTGTCCCCGCCTTGGCTCCTCGGTGCCTTTTGGAGATGCCCTGCCTGCATCCTCCCTGCAAATCAGCTTCCAGAAAGGCAAGGAAATAGTTCAGTTATTAATAGCAACCTGTATCCAATTTGCCACCAAATTGCGTGATTGCAAATATCAGCCTCTGCAAGAGGTGACAAATGTGTGTGTCTGTGGCTCCCTCCTTTCCCCCGTGTGACGAGCGCTCGCTGTCTTCTCCGTGCGTTTGAAGTGCAGCAGGGGGTAAGGGACGATGCAGGATGGTGCTGCTGAAGGAGGGGATCCCTTCCCTGCTTAGTCGCTTTTTAACCCCTGCTCCTTCGCTTTAAAGAACTGACCGAAGGAATTTGGTTGAGTGAAGGCTCTGCACAAAGTCCCAGGGAAGCTCTTGGGTCTGATAAGCCGTCGGGTCCCCATTGGGACTAGATTGCAGTTCAATGGTGCGTGCGTCTGTTTATTTTCTTCTGACCTGCCAGAGACTGGGGCTCTTCACTTGCAGAAGTCACTGTTGGACACCTGTTTTGGCAGCCTCCTGGCGTCTCCTCTATCGTGTGCATTTTTAGCTCTCAAATGGTAGCAATTCCACAAGATCACTGTGTTTCAGTTTTGTTTTCTTGCCAGTGCAGCAGGGAAATCTCCAGAATGAATTAGTATAGGTGTAAGCTAGTGAAACGGGTGTCCAACCTTGCTTGCTAGACGGATCTACTGCAGTTCTTTTATGGGTGCTTAGAGAGAGCCGTCCAGTCTGCTGACTTAAAAACTTGAGTTTCTGCAGCTGAGTTTCCAGCACTTGATTAATTTATTCTTGGTTTCCTGTTAACCTTTCTAATTTGTCAGCATCCGGGATATCGCTTGTGCTGGAGTCTATAGTAGTGCTGCTCTTGCTCCATTACGTTGTTTGTATGCCCAGGACTAGCGCTTGTTGTCTTTGCCTCCTACCTGGAGCCTGTTGCTGTTGGCTTCTCTGCTGCACTGAAAACATTTTCCAGAAAGAGAGTGTTTCCCTTATGAACTGCCCGGGACACTTACTCTACGTGTCTGCGTGTACATGGGTGTACTGGGGCTTTGGGAAAGTTTCAGACCTCTGAGATTACCTGGCAATAGAATAACGGGGCTGGAGATGCAGTTTCCTCTGGGATGGGGCTCGGGCAAGTATTTAGCATCTGGAATTTGCAATTTCTTCCCCTCAGTTATGTGGGAACTAAAAATTGTCATGGAAAAGCTGTGCTTGGGAAAGCCGCACTTATGCATTCTGTATCTGTGTCAAACGGCTCAGGAATTAACAGCTTACTCCAGCCTAAAATAACAGCTCGGCGGTTCTGGAAGTGTTGGTACTGAATTCTGTTGTGGCTGGCCGACCCAGTCGGGTCCTCTGAAGGAGGTGCCTTTCTCCTGTGTTGCAGAGTGCTCTGCAGGGTGTCGGTAGCAATGGGGCTGCTTGGAAGGCGCGCGGTGACGACCGCCTGTGTCGCGCTCGGCACGTGCTGGCTCATGCGGCTGCTGGAGGAGGCTCAGAGCAGCCTTGCAGGTAACCTGCATTTCCCAAGGGAGCACCAGGAAGCAAAGGAGAGGGATTTTTGGAAGCAGAGGGGCTAAGGAGGCCGGTGTTCCCCAGGCCCTCGGAGGGCAGCGTGTCTGCGGGCTGGGTGCCTCACTGTCCCTTGTCCCATCCACGGCAGGGACAACCTAGTGTAAGCTAATGGTGCAGAAGGCAAATATTCAAGGGTAGTTTAGATTTCTCTACTCATTTGGCAGTAAATGTGGCTTGTGTTTAACTTAAGGTGTCTTTTTGCTTCTCATAATGAGCAGAGTTGGTTTGTTTTTCATTATTTGTGCAGACTAAACCCGAGCATAGAAACGACGTGTTCTCCAGACTGACGGAACGAGTCTTGTCTCTACTTGCTCGGACAGAAAGGCAAACTGTAGCCTTGAGCTTTAGTCCAAGGTTGGTTAAGGAAACTGCAGAAACCGTATTTTGACTTAATACTTTCCACTCCTCAGAGAAGCCACAGAAGGGTGGTAAAGGGTGAAGGGAGAGAGATGAGAGAACATGTTTATGTATTTCTGTAGCTCTTAATTGTGTGCCTAGAACTGAAAAACCTGGCTCAGTGGAAACTGTCTGGGCTTGCTTTGCCCTTCTGCCATATCACTCCAAGAAGAAACAGGAATTACTTAAACGGCAGCAGCTTTCGGGTTGTGCTGAGGGTTGGGGCTTGTCTGACGTCTCCGGTTCTCTCTTTTTTCCCCCCTCCCAAGTGCCTTTCAAACTGCTTTCACTGCTCTTTCCAGGAAGAAGCAATGAGGTGCTGCATAATTCTAGGGATTAGGAATTTTGAGATGCGCTTCAGGAGTGCAGATCTTAATGTCTGATAGAAGAAGGCGTTGATAACCAACGGAACCAACGACATGTGAAGTGTCCAGTAATTTCCAGGAACTTATTGCTTAGCTGCTTGCAAGGGTTAAAGTCAGCAGTGTGTGGTGTGCCTTATTTTCTGTATAGCAGTGCTTGCTTGATTTTTGTATTTAAATTGCTTGAAACTATCTTTTGATGTACTAAAAGGAGTATCAGAATTTTCATTTGAACTTGGAAAGTCCTACTTCTATAAAAGGAAGCATAAAAATGTACCGTACACAAGCATCGTTCCACATTCTCCTTATAAGTATAATGTCTGGAGCATTTAACAAGTAGATAACAATAGTATTCAGCAATTCTGTAGGGTCACCCAAGAATATTTGGTGCTAGAAGTTCAGATCGACTCAAAGCAGTATGTCAATGCAAGCCTAAATGTAGTTTAACGAACGGAAAGAAGCAAAAATTTTGAGCAATATCTAAAACATATTGAAACCAGCTATTTGACAGCCCAGATCCTGCAGTCTTTCCTCGCCTTGGAGGTCTCCAAATAGCTCGGTGGTTCCTGGTTTTGGGCTAGTGTCAGCCCTCCGTTTCTCACGGACTGTGTCCAAACCGGCGTTTCAATTAAAGCACTTAAAGCACGGCTAAGTTCATGAGCTGTCATGCAGGAACCACCCCTGTCCCTTTCTTTTGGGCCGAAAAGGCGGAGTCTGGGGCTTTGCAGCCAACGTAAAATCTTGTTCCTCTCTGTTTTTAAGGAACATATCACATTATTTTTGTGAAGTGGCAAAGAAGACGGGAGCTTTAAAATGTAGCTCTTGGCATGCATATTTATCTGCAGGGCAACAGAAAGGATTTTTAAGACCCAGGGTATATTTTCGTCCCTTCCAGCTGCCAAACTGAGTTACTGAACGTGTGGAGTGTTCCCGAGTGCCCTGAAGTTGCTGTTTGGGCTGGGGAAGGAGTGCAGGACCCCGCTACTCTTTGGGATTGCTTGGCCTGGTGCATCTTGCTGATGCGATATTGGCTTTATTTTCCTGCAGATTCTAGTAAACGGGAGGTTCTTTAGCTCGGACGCTGCTGCTGGAAGCTCTTCTCCGAGCGCAGGTCTGGGAATGCCCGAGCAAGCGCTGTGCCGGTTCCCGTGCCCGTGGGGATGGCTGCGTGAGCCGCCCGGCTGCTGCAGGTTCCCTTCGGTGCACATTGTTTAACCTCTGCATTTTGCTTCAAATCTTCTTTCTCTGCTCCACCTGGGTCTGCAGGGTGCAGCCTCCTCTCCTCGTTCAGAGAAATCCCGGAGCTCCGGACAGCTCCGTGTAGAGCCAGCTCAACCTCATCCCACCCACCCCAGCCCTGGTGCCGCTCTGGGTGCCCAAAACCCGCGCACATAACTGAGAATCAGGCTCCAGCATGTGGGTTCTTCCCTACAAAATGAAGGCCGTGAAGAGAACCTCCCCTTACCTTCAGGTGAACAGACTGGGGAATGTCTAGAATTCGAAAACTGTTGGATCTTCAGCGCATTTTTCACAGAACCCCCTGTACGTGGCTCTGCCTCCTGCATGGAGCTGATCCAGTTTTATCTTTTTTTGCTGACACGGGTCTATCAGGGCTCCTTCTGCCGAGCTGGTGGAAGCAGCTAGCGCTCCCTGTCACAGCGCAACACGATCGCTCCGGTGCGAGCCGCTGTATTTAATACAATTATGTATCCTGGTTTTGTCCTGTTCACATCTTGTCGTAGTAGGGTACTTTCTGTGTTCAAATACTAACTTGTTCTCTGCAGAGATACCTTTTTAAAAGAAACTTTGGATATTTAATTCCTGATTTCTTCCACGTGCGCTAGCGAACATTGCAGAGCATCTTTCAAATGCGTGTGGTTTAGTGGTCTCTAATGGAAGTGTGTCTGCTTAGGCTTCCAAATACTGCACATTAATCCAAAATAAAGCACCACAAGTTTTGAAAGACTTTAAGGCTGTTCTGAAACTGAGTCCGGGCTCCTGAGCACCTCGTTATCCGGCCTTCCCACCTCCATTTCGCGACGTGGGGAGGCTCCTGGCTCCCATTCCGCGTTGCTCGGGGTGCGCTGGAGTGTGGCCTGGCGTGGGGAAAGCGCATGGAACAACGCGCGCTTCCGAAGCGACTCCTTTCCATCAGGCTAAAGCTGGGAAAACTGGACAGGTAGACACTTGTAGCATGTTATTAATTGTAATTGCGGCTTTTGAAAGCAGAGGTTTTAAACTGAAATGTTGGATTTTGCACACCTGGAATGCTATGAGCCATGCAAATACGCAACACCAGGCAGGTTTGCCATGATGTGCGCGCTGGGCATCCATTGCTGAAATCTGTGTTGTGTTAATAATGATTAATAATTTGATGTGTTGAACGGTTTCATTAAAAATTTTACATTTAATTTAATTGCAAAAGTTACTTGGCTTGTATGCAGCAACTACCTCAGTGTTATCAGTGCTTTGGATATATTTTTACCCGCGAGTTTAGTAATAAATAAAATAGATCTATATGTGTAATCTGAGAAGCAGATGTAAATAGCTGTGGAAAATCGTGTGTCGCTGTGCCATGGGACGGGAGTCCTTGATGCTCCCACAAAGATTTGGTTTACAAATAACACGGGTCGTTACTGGTAGTAAACAGCACTGCTGATTTTGCAGATGTGGCACTTAGAATTCGGCTTAAACCAGGAGGGAGAAACCTTTTGGATACGTTTGCTCTGTGCGGGTAGCTCTGAACTTGCAGCTTTTATCAGGAGGAGAGGGGAAGCGGGCAGGGAGCCGTGCTGGAAGAGGCACTGTGCAAGGAGCACGTACCCCTCGGGGGCCCTTCCATGCCTCCGGAGTCAGAAAAAGCTAAAGAAAAGAATGCAGTAGCCGTATGACCGTCTCCTGGGCTCTTTTTGATGAGAAACGACAGAAATTGCTCAGCTGTTTCCCTTGCGCTGGTCTGAAGGCGCTCGCCTGCTGCAGGGCTTTCTCTGGGCTCCTCCCAGGCTCCTTTCCACAGGGCTCCTGGCACTTCCCTGCGCCCCAGTGGGGTCCGAGCCCCCTGCTTTGGCGTGTGACCCTGCCCAAGCCCAGCGCTCCTCACCTTGCAAACCTGCACGCGGGTTTCTTGCTGCTTTGGATTCATCCTTTAGACATATCCGTGACTCATGAGAGCTCCGACTGAGCTGCCCTGCTCCTGAGCTCGCTTGAAAGCTGCTCCGAGACCTCCTTAGGGCCGAGGAGCCGGCACGGGCCTCCGGGGCAGCCCGCTTGTGTCTGTGGCCTCAGACAGGAATCGGTTTCTTATATCCTTAAATATCCTTAAGAAATATCCTTAAAAAGGTGTAGTGCAAGAGCTGATTTGAGAGCAGGATCCCCCAAAACAGGGCTTTGGTGAACTGCTGTTCACGAGGCCAGAGGCGTGCTTAAAAATCCCAAGTTTTTGTCATGGGTAATGTAATTTCTTGGAGCAAGGTGCGCAGGGATGATGGGCTGACCCTTTTTCTTTTAGTAAATAAAATGGCTTTAAATCCACAGTGGCCGAAACCTCGAGACAGCTAAAAACGCGCCTATCATCAGGGTGGACGTTGGCTGTAGCGCTGGGTTTATGTTCTATTGCGCTTTCCACAAATTAATTTTTTCTCCCCCCTGTTTGTGCAGGCCCATTATCAGATGACTTTTGGATTAGGCAAGGATTTGTATGTAGTAGCCTTCAGGTGCTCAAATACGGTATGCTTGTTTTAATTAAAATGAAATTATGTTTTAACTTTCTAACGCGTTAATTTTTGCTCTTTCAGGATACACAGCGTTTTGGGGACACGCCTTTGTTGGATTTTAATACATGTCCTGCTAACGACAGCTTTCAACTATGGAATCGGTAAATATTTGCCTGCCTTCTGTCCAAGTCCCTCTTTTATCACCTCCCAATGCTTGTGTCCATGTTGATGTGTGCTAATATTTTCCTGATATTTACTGAAACTTGAGGCTGAGCATTGTGAGAATAACTGAACCAAAGAATGGAATAACTGAACGGAACCCAGATTATCTTGGGAAATGCCTTTAGTTTTAATAAACCCCCTCATTTTTATGTTATTTCAAATGTGGCAAGTTGTTTCCCTGACTTTGGGGAAAGCAGAAGTGAACGCTGCTGTGGAGGCTGTTCCGGAGCCGGTTTGTTGAGCAGACTGGCTGCTTCCTAGTGTTGCCTGATGAATAATGAATATGCTCCTGCCTCTGGCATAGCGTGGTCATCTTTCTCTTCACTTTCAGCATATCTTTAAAGAAAATCTATTTAAGTGCAAGTTTAACAATGTTTTGTGTCCCTATGGTTAGTGTGGCTGAAACCCATGGCACCTAAGATTCATTTTGGGGCAGGAAAGCTCGAACACGGTGATGCTGCAGCTTGCACGCAGCGTTAGAGCTCAGCTCCTTGGAAACGTTAGCAGAGGCAGAAATGGGCAGGTGCAGTTTGCTAATAGGAAAACTGAGATGGAAATCGGAAAAAAGGAGATACTGCTTGAGTGTTTTGGGAGACGTCGGAGAGGCTGATGTTGTCCTGCGGGAAGCAACCGCTGCAGCCGTTCCCGGGGGGAGCACCGTGTCCTGCTCTTTCTGGGGCTTAGTGGCTTGTGTCCCCCCGTGTGGCTCGTGAGCGCGGCTCGAGCTCGTCCCCTGCGTCCCCGAAGGGCACCGAGGGCGCTGGTGCCGCAGACGTGTCCCGCGCGGGGCTTTGGGGGCCTCTCGGTTTGTGCTGCGCCGCAATCGGCTGCGATCGAGTTGGCGTTCTGACACGAAGGCTTTTGTTAAGGGAGTGTTACCCTGCGTAGAAAAATAGAGGTCAGCGATATCGGGTGGCTTAGCGAGTTAGTAGGTGTCTTTTGTGCCGGGCTTGGAGCAGGAGAAAAATAATTGTCTCCATCTGAATACCTTGGAATTAATATGGACAAACGAAGTACAAGAGGTTATTCCAGTTTCCCCTAGTGAATATTAATAGCAGGAGAAGCCTTTCACAGCGAGACAAAACAGAGGAGGCATCAGTGACTCTCCCCTGCTGCAGCTCAGTAATTAAAGTGTATCAAGTGTGAGACCTTTTGCTGGCGCATGCAGTAACTCTGCCTTTAATGGGTGTTGCGCCGGTCCCTGAAAAACCCGGCTGAATCTTGAGATCAATTATAAAGCAGATTGTTTACTACATAATGTATTTCAGTGTTTGTTGCAAGCGTTTCTCAGTCTCCGTTTTGAAAGAAATGGTATTTTGCATTTTTTGTATGCAAACCATATATATATATATTTAATATATATTAAAAGGAAAGGAAAGATGATGGTAGTTGCAGAACCCAAGAGCCTCCTGCCTGTGTTTTTGTGGTGCTCTTGGCCCATGGACTGGATCCAGGTCTGCTCCAGGCGCTTCTGGAGCAGACCGTGTCCGTGTGAGCTCTGCCGTCCCCATCGCCTGCTTTTGGCTGGAGCATCTTGTGGATACAGTGCCAAGAGCTTGCACCGATGACCTGCGTAGTGCAGGGGCTGCGTTTAGAAAGACACATTTATTCCCCTAGCCCTTTTCTCCTCAGGTGTTTTCTACTCTGTTTGTTTAAAGCTCTGATAATTATGGGCCCGGGCAAAGCCGTGGAAGGAGCAACTTGGCAGATGCAGTTGTTTGCTGTTACGTAACCGCCCCACTGTACAGAATAAATAGTTACTCTGAAGTCAGATGTTTTCCTTCAGAGTCAAGTGACCTTTTCCAGTAACACAAGTGCTGCCCCAGCCGCGCGGCCCGCGCCAGCCGGGGGACAGCCTGGTATCGTGTCTCTCTCCTGTGTCCTCTTGGCTGCCGTTGCTGTAAATGCGGGTGAAATGCATTTAAAGAAGAGACTTGGAGGTTTGCTGATTACGGGGGATCCGCTGACCCTGGAGTGGCGCTAAAGTGCGGGATGCGGTGGGGATGGAGCAGCTGGAAAACCCAGGGCTGTTCCGTCGGGAAGCCTAAGGCTTCTCCACGTTGGTGGATAGCCCCTTCCTGCAAAATACAGGAATTGCTGCAAGTCGTGATACCTTAAACACTCCAATTACTTAAATACCTCAGCTCCCATGACAGGAACTGCGGAAGTCCTGGCCAAATGGGGGGAAAAGAGGGATCCTGATGGGTTGCCCAGGCTGCTGGCGTCCTAGAGCCTGCACGTATGTAATCCTGCGTCTCCTGGATACATTCCTTGGAACACGTTGGGTTTGTCGTGCTCGATTCTTCCTGTTTTCAGGGAAACTGCTGCATTCGAGCGAGCTAATTCTGCAGGAGTCGCCGGTTTGAATGGGTGGTGGCGCAGAGCTGTGGCGTGCGAGCTGACAGCTGGGATAATTCTCACTTTCCCAACATCTTCATTAGAGAAGCAGAGGGGTCAAGGCTTTCTCGGAGCAGCGCAGAGATTGAAATGGCTTTTGATGGTGGTTTTGGCACTGGTATTTTACTGAGTTCATAATGAGTATGTAGGTGTAAGATTAAAAGAATGAATAAGGTAGCGCCGCTAAACACAATTGCTTTGCAGAGCTGGAGTCTTGCCTCGTCCTGACCTCCCGAGAAGGCTGCAATTGTGAAGCTGAGGCCCGTAGTGCAAAAGCAATTAGAGTGCCTGGTTCCAGAGCTGGATTGGCTTGGGGAAGGCAGATGCTGTAGTAATGCTAGTGCTGCTTAGAGGAAATAGGACTTCAGCTGTGTTGGTGCCGCGCGGGTGCCCCTGCTCAGCGCTTGCAGCAGGGCAGCGAGGAGCAGGATACGTCCCTTGCACGTATCCCTGTCCCAAACAGTGCAACCGCTTTCCTGTAGGCATATCCATGTCCCAAAGGGTGCAACTGCTTTCCCCTGCACTCATCCCCGTCCCCACGGTGCCGCCGGCCACCACAGGGCTGCTCAGCTGCGCGGGCAGCAGCATCTCCCAACGCGGCTGCGGCTCCGCGCGGGCGGCGGAGGCTCTTTCCTGCCCTCGTGCAGCCGGCAGCGCTGAGATTGCACAACCTGGTTTGTCAGGCTGTTTACTTCGCTCGTAAATAGGGGCGGCCTTATTGGGAGCCTGGATTTCCTTCCTGGGAAAAGGGGGCCTAAGCTTTTGAACACGGCGCTACTCAGACCTACAGAAAAGAGCTTCAAAACCCCCTGTTCCCAAGGAAAAAAGCTGGATTTCCAGGTGTACCGTCAGCACAAGCCTTCTTTGATTCGAGCGGTCGAATTGCTGCTTTTGCAGTTCCCTCTATTTTATCAGAATTGGTTAAATTGTGCCTGTTGTTCACATGCCAGTTTTGGCAGATGCCACCCACGTGCCCTCCGTGTGAACGTGCCTTAAATTCGGGAGCGCTGTGAGCAGGGGAGCTCCGTTCCCCAGCCCCAGAGCAAACAGGTTACCGGGGCCCTGTGCCACGTCCGAGTGAAGCAGAAACCTCTCTAGAAACTGAGCTGCTCCCCTCGGCTCCTCGGGTGTTATTCAGATCTGCATGTTCACCGTGACACAGAGGGAAACTCCCGGCCAGAACAATTCGCGACCGCATGCAACGCTTTCCTCCTTCCTCTCCTAGCTTGTTAAGAACTAGACAAAGCCATTGCATCAGCTGCCTCTGAGAAGGAAGACTTTTTTTTTTTTTTTTTTTCCAGTCTGCTTGGTTTTTGAATCATCCCTTTTTCCCTAAGGGGCTGCATTCTGACCTCAAAAATCCTCTTAAAAAATTATACTTCTGTGTTAGTGTTTTGGAGCTTTGTATCGGCTTAGACCCTGCGCACGTAGCAATCGCTGCTGCGCTCGGGAGCCAGCTCAGCAGAGCAGGCTGGGGCCGTGCGGGGAGCCTTTATTTCCAATACCTGCCGCACTCTGTTATTTCACTGGGGAAATGAGAAAATACGGAGACGCAGAAATAAGTGCCCGAGCGACACGTGGGTGCTCTATTTCAGGGCAGGAATGTGTAGGTTGCGCGGCGCTCACGTGGCTAATTACAGCTTCCCTTGTTGTGCCACTGCTCCCGGGCCACCGTGTTCTTTCTGCAGTTTAGCGCTGCAGTTGGTGTCCCCAGCCCAGCGCTGGCACAAAGCGCTGCAGTCATTAGCGCTCGGTTTATTTGGTTGTCGGAATTTTGCATGCCACCGAAGCGGGGTCTTGCAAGAGAAGGAGGTTTGCGCCGTGCCCCGAGGCTGGGGCACTGCACGGCCCCGCGCAGGGGCAGCAGGATTGCAGCGAGCGCGGCTGAGGCTGCTTGCTCGCCGGAGATATCCATCATGCCGTGATTAAGCACAGATGATGCATTTGGCAGCAAGAGGTATCCAATCTGTTCCTCCCCTAAGGAGCTTACGCACCAGAGGCCTCCTGATAAGACCAGACACACTTAGATTTCTTGAACGCTGGCTTAGGATGTTCTTCTTCCTGTAGCTTTCGCTCCTTTAAATAATTGTGCAGGTAACTGCGAGCCTGGCAGTTTTGCCATCCAAAAACATTCGTTCCTCAAGGGGCATTTCCTGGCGTTCCTGCCGCATCCCCGGCTGCTCCTCGGGCCCTTCCAGCAGGGCTGCAGCTGGGGAGGCTGCAAAGCCCTTTAGCTGCCCTGTACCTCCCGGGAGCGGCCGTGGCAGATTGGGGATTAAACCTGGAGGTGGTGGGCAGTGCTGCACAGTGCACAAGGCAGCAAACCAGCCCTGTGTCTTCGGTGGAAGCTGCACGTGGAAGATGCTTCACCTAAACAAGAGCCTAATACTGGGCTGCTAAGAGGTGGCTGCAGCCTATTCCTTTAGTAAAGGAAAGGTGGAATAAACACACACTTCTGCCTTTTATTTATTAGGTGCTATTTGATTACTGTAGTGAGCTAAGGAACATTGTTGCATGTGCTTTAGCAAGATTCTTCAGAGGGGGTTTCTGGTAAAAAGAGGAAATGCTCCTGAAAAGCGAGGCCGAAATGTTGAACATGCAGAGGGAGGCTGTGCTCTGCCAGTTGTGTTCCAGGGCCGAAATTGCGACAAAGCTTCAATTTGCAGCTCTGATTCTGGCCGGCCGGGGCCGCGGCTCGCTGGGCCTCGGTGCTGGGTTAATTAGACCTTGGGCAACTCGGCGTGTTTCCCTCGTGAGAGCAGCTTGCAGGACTCCCCAGCTGCGAGGCGTCGCGGAGCGTTTCATGGCATCATATTTAACACGTTAGTGTTTTAATTACTAATTCGCTTCTGAGTTAAGACGACGTGAGCTAATTGTTTTGACTTGCTGAGGAGCCAAGCAGCTGGGCGAAGGATTTCAGGGGTGTCCTGCAGGAACCTGCCCCTGGCAGCAGTGTGGGCAGGTAGGGGAGCAGCGGCAGGAATCGCTTCCAGCTCCTCTTTCCCTGTGCACGCAGCAAGCCGGAGGCTCTGGCTCATCCTTCCTTGCTTCCTGGAGAACCAGCATCCCGGCTTTCCCACCCGCATCCCGGAGGGGCTTTGCCCTGCTAGATGCGTGCAGGAAGGAGCTGCGGGCATCGGCATCCTGCCCCTGAGAGGGGCTGCGCGGGGAATCTGTTCCCTTGATATTTTCATGGACCTCATCATGTTTTTTTTATTTATTATTATCATTGTTATTTAACCTCCAGTGTTTTGGAAAGGGTACATTTTTCCTTAGTCTTTTGTTCACTTCCTTACTGGATTTACATTTATTTGGGAATTAAATTCCAGTAGTCCCCAATACTCGAGGTTCCTCCTGTACGATAGCTGCTCCCGACCAAGGCAGCCCCCTTGTTGAGCAAGTTGCTCCTGTGACTTCTGCTTTCTGGGTTAACCGCGCTGGGGAATGCGAGCATGGGAGGCATGTGCACGATTTATTTTGGGAAATCATCACTGTAACGGAATGATGTAATTGACTTTTTCCTTTTTTTTTTTTCCTCCAAGTCAAACTCGTGCTGGATTTATTTTTATTTATTAATTCATTTGGGTGGAAGCAGACCCATCCAAGCTGGACTTAGTGACTCTGATGTGGCTGTCGATGGGCAGATGGTGACCGGGAGGCTCAGGGGGGCCCTGGCATCCCGAACTGCTCAGCCTTGGCCTTCCATCCTAGATACAAATCACAATCCAAACAGCTCTGCGCCTGGCGCATCCTCCCAGGAGCTCCCTGGTGTTTTTTTCCCTCTTTGCTGGGTCGCTGCCCTTCGCCTTCAGCAGAGCGTCTATTTTGATGCTTATCTAAGCGCAGAGCGGAGGGGTGAGCTCCGCGCCATGGGGAAGGCCGGCTTCGCCCCGCTCCCGTGGGACCCGGACGAGTGTTTGGAATTTCAACGCGCTGCTCGGGTGGCATCTTCTGCACCCCCGGCAACGTGGAATGCGACGTTGCCCTCCTGGGCTGTGCCCTGCTCCCAGCGAGTGTTGCTGCTGCCTTTTTGGTTTGTAAAGCAAAAACACGCCGGGCGCTTGGGCTCTGCCCTGGCAGCTCTGCGATTCCAGCGTTTCATCCTCTCGCGCCGTGTTTAATCCGTGCGGGCTGTCGCTGCCGTGGTTGGAAGGTCAGTGGAGATCAGAATAGCTCTGGTTGTTCTCCGCGAGACCTTGCGTTATTGCTGGGCCTTGGAAGAAATACACTTCCTTTTTATGCTGCACAGTCAGAAGAAAATTATTTTGTTGTCTTCGGTAGTTTTTTTTTTTTTTTTTTTACCTCATTCTTGTAGTCTTGCCAATATCCTGTATTTGTTTTTCGCAGGAAGCCTTTCAACATTTTCTTAATTGGAATTAAGTGTTGTAAGAGAAACACACTTTTTCTTGTTGGAGATAACGTAGGAAAGATTCGCAGGAGCTTATTTTAGGCCAGTGAAAAATACATAGTGACTGGACTTGCTGGGGAACTTGAACTTTTGTGATTTCTTTTTTAACGAAAGCTCCTCTGCTATCGGGTGATAAAACAAGAACAAACAACTCTGCAGCTGGAGATGATGTTTCCCCCATGCTCTTGGCTGGGAGGTGCTGCTGGAGGTGGGAAGGCTTTTAAAATATATATATATATCTCAATCACTGTGTGTCCATATGGAACTCTGGGTGTGTGTGTAATATATGTGTAATCTTATATCTCTCTATATATACTTTTGTGTTTATATATATCTCTTAAAATGTCTCCCATTTCAAAGGCTCCTGTGCTTGAGACCTGGGTTTGCTCTAGCAAAACAGCCCTGGTTGCGGGCGCAGGCCTGGCCGGGCACCCCTTCCCGCTCGCAGCGCTCCCGCCTCGGCCAGGCGGGACAGCGAGGGGATTAGCGAGATCTCCGGGACAGATAGGAGGCGGCGCCCGGAATCCCGTGACGTGCTGCAAGCCCCGGGCATCGCAGCGGAGCTCAGTAGCAAATGCAGCGAGGTGCAGGCTCCGCACACGCGGTAGCGGCTGCTGCAGCGCCCACTGCCGCCGTGGGCACCGGTTTAGGGGCTTCACAGTGGTGCCGGTGCCTCTGCAGCCCCATTGCAACCCAGGCGTTTGCATGGCTTCTTCCGATGAAAATAATATTCAGATTAGGTCGTGCGTATGAGGATTTATTTGTTGTCATACAGGAGGTTCTTCTTGATCAGTGGCGCAGGCCAAACCTGCTTTGATTTTTTTGTCTTCTTTTTCTCCCCAAAATATTACACTGCCAGTAATATTTCTGCCCCAGAGAAACTGATGGCTTTAAGTTTAGCTGTCCCTGAAATCAATGTTTTCTGTGAAATTTCAGTTTAAAAGCAAAATGTCAATCACCACCCCCACCACCCTGCACAGCTTTCACCGCTGGTTCTGCATCCACATTGGAGCTGAAGGAGCTCAGAAAAAGGAAGAAAACCCCAAACTTGATTTTCTTCCATATTGTCCCCACTGAATTTCCCTGGATCGAGGGGGCAGTGTAAGTGAGGAGGATGGAGCGTGCAGGAGAAGGCCGCAGAAATGTGGTGGTCGCTAAACCTGGAGCTGTTCAAGGCTTAAATGTTGAGAGGTGGAAATTGGTGAGGTCTGTTGGTACCTGGGGACGCGCTGGCCGTGCCTGTGCTTGCCGGGTCCTTTGCTGCCTGCTCTGTGTGCCTTTTGATACACATTTAGACTATTATGTAATTTAAGCTGGTGTTGCTGCCGCTGGCAGAGCCAGACTCGGCCTAGAGGAGGGTTTAGTGACGGGTCGAGCCGTGTGCGGTGCCGTCAGGTTTGCAGAGCTCTTCCCAGCGCTGGGGATTCCTAGGCAGGAGCCGCATCCCGGGGTTGTTCCCGCTGCGTAGCAGGAATTGCAGACGTCACCTTCCTGCTGCAGCGGGTTGTGGAAGCCGCCCTGGGTCTGGAGCGGCGAGTCCCGGAGCTCGGGCACCGGTGGGGCCAGAAATCCCCCGAGCGGGGCAGAATCTCCCTTCCAGGGTGCCGGAAACCTGTGTGCTGCTCTGGGTTTAATTGGTGACTTCTGTGACTCTCTTTTTCCCCTTCCTGGCCGTACTTTCACAAGGTATAATTAAAAAGAGAAAAAAAAAAAAAAAAAGAAAACAGTTTTACTTTTCGCTAAGCTCTGCTGTTGTTGAGCTATGTGTGGTTTGGCCGAGAGCCCTGCCGAGTGTTGGCTGAAGTTCCTGTCTGGAAAGAAACGGTAATTCTTTGGGGGTTGAAAAATGGGGAAGGAAAGGGCTCTGTAGCAGAGATGATTTAAACCAGAATATGTCGATATGCTAATAAGTGGATATAAATTTCAGCATACACTAAGTTTCTGCGTGTCTGCGTAGAAAAGCTCCGAGTTTTACTGTTTGCGTTGTTAGCATTCCTGATTCTTAGTTTATTGCAGCCAATTCTCTTTTTAATCTCTTCACATGATGTTTCGTGCGGTAGCAGAAACTAGAGCAGTTGCAATGGCTGGAATTTAAATCCCACATTTGAATACAGCAAAAGCGCTGCACGAGGGAGCTTAAAGCGTCTTCCAAAGCTCCCCGGGTGTCCGTGCGGGCTCTGGGGGCTCTGCTGCGGCGCGGGGAGGCTCCGGGGACGCCTCACTGTACCGAGTCCCACGGCAGAGCGTCATCGTTCTGTCGGTGATGTCTCGCTCCCCGCGTATCCATGTGTCTTTCCTGGCCTTTTGCTCCATAGGAGACACCGGCCACGCTCGGCGCATTGCACCGGCTCATCCCGTAGCGCCTGCAAAGTGCCACCGAGGGGCAAATAACGTCGTGTGACAGCGCGAGGCTGTTGGAAGTGTTTTGGCTTTGGAAACAAGCGCGTTGATGGAAGGAGTTTACACGCACGTGAGCAGAAAGGGGAAACGTCCGTGTTTGCTGGAATCGCATCCAGTCTTTTCTAGTCACCGGGCGGCTCAGGCCTGCGTCTGGTCTCGCAGCCCCGTTAATGCGTCGTGCTGGCAGGGTCCTTGCTTGGCAGCCCTGCGCCGAGAGGCTGCTCCAACCTCTTCCTTGGGCTTTCCCTCCTTTTATGGAGCGCGCTCAGGCCGAGGCCATAACTGCTGCCGGTGGCGTCATCCCGGGGGACGGTGCCTGCGCCCTCCCCGGGGGCTGCCAGAAAGCACCTGATTCCCGGGAAATCTCAGCGGGAACAGAGAGGAGCTCCGCGCGGCTCCCGTCCGTGCGGCTGGTTGTTGTTGCTGATGCTGGAAGTGCCTGGCTGCTTCCCGCTCGCCGGGGATGCTCCCGGGGCCGGAGCTGCCGCCGCGGCTCCGTGCTGCTGCCGGGGCCCTTCCTGCTGCATCCCGCCTGCCCCGGTTCCCCGCGGCTGCTGCAGCCGGGAGCCTCCGTCCGGGCACGTGCGTGGAAGGGAGTGCGTTTCGTGCTCGGAATTGTAATTCCGTCCCTTTCTTTCAAGCTGCCAGTAGTAAATGCGTTTTCCAGCACACGTTACCGATCCGAGCTGAGCGTTTCGGTGTTTTCTTCCTTCCTTTGGAGCGTGCGGCAGGAGCAGCGGCGCTTCCCTGCCAGGTTGGGTCTGCAGGGATGAGCCCCCCATAGCGCCCCGGGATTCGGCTCTGTTGGCTGCGCGAGGCGGCTCCTGCTCGCGGGGAGGCACGAAGGGACCGGGGTGGAAACCCGCCACCGCGAGGGGGTTCTGTCCAGGGGCCGAAACTCTTCCAGCCTGGGACACTTCATACTCCTAATTTGGATTATCCAGGGAATTCCTATCTCGTGTTTAATATATGGAGGTTGTATCTCGCTTGGATGCTCCCAGCCAGATTGTGGTGGGAGGGATGGGGTGAGCCCCCAGCACAGCCAGAGCTCGTATATGTGCATGTGTATATATATACATGGAGTATATATGCGCATATATGTATATATACATACACACGTGTATATGTGTGTGTATATATGTGTGCATATGTGTGTATATATGTGTATACAGATACACATATGCACGTATTTACCTATATCTGTGTATATATACATATATGGGTGTATATATATACATATATATGTGTGTATATGTATAGATGTACATATACATGTCCTGCTGGTTGCTCCTGTGTCTCCGGTTGCTGGGAAGCCGCATGGATCAACCTGGATACCGGGAAGCCGCACGAGCCACGAGCTGCCTCCTGATGGGCAGTTGTTAGCGGAGGGCAGTGCAGTGGCATCTGGGACTGCAGCCCCGCGCGGCAGATGGAAACAGGGCAGGAATTCTGCAGGACGGATAGTTCAGAGGATGACTAGGGCGAGTGTTGCTTCTCGCCGCAATGTGCGGCCAGAGCCGGAGTCAAAGCCGTCCTCGGGGCAGTGCCAGAAGCATGAAAGAGCGTGCGAGAAAATCAAAGCACAGTGTGTGGTCAAGTCCTTGCGAATTTTCTCACAGTGGGCAGCAAGAATATTGGAACTTTTTGGGCGTCTTCCTCTAATGATGGAGTTACAGATCCTCCTTGCTGCTTGTTGGAATCCCTGCCCGAGGGGGAGTGCTGGAGCCTGCAGACCCAGTAGGGCAGCGGCAGCGCAGTGAGGACGGCGTGCGGAGGAGCCTCTGGAACCTGCTCTTTAAAATGGATTTTCTTGTGTTAAATGGTTGGTTTTAACAAATGACCCCAGAATTGTGTAGGGTTTTGCCCAGCAGCGGTTCCCCCGGCCCTGCAGGAGGACGCGGGGCTCCGGGATGGGGATCGCGCGGAGCAGCAGATGCTGCAGTCCGGCTCAGCCAACCTCTTCTAGATTTGTACGACGTCAAAAGTCACCGTGTTTATTTTAAACTTTCCAGCGACAAAGAACGTGACCCGTTTTGCGTGACTCGCGCTCGATTTTTGTCCGCTATTACCGGAGCTGGAAGTAACGGGAAGGGAGCCGGGCTGCAGCCCATGGAGCAGGGCTGGAACAGAGGCCTCGGTGGCAAGGAGCAGCCTGGAGAAGCGCCGCAGGCGTCTGCTGCAGCACCGGGCAGGGTGGAAGCCTCGTCTAGAGATAATTTATGGTTTCTGAAGCTGCTGCTGAGTAAAACTTTCCAGGGCTGCCTTCTGACCCAGCCATCGGCAGCGCTAAAACCGACAACAGTCATTTGGAAGGAGCGTTTTTAGCTGGGCTGGGGGGAAGGAGGGAAGCGGGCTGCTGCCTTCAACGTTCAATCTGCTGTGGTTCCTGCCGCGCGTGCAGGGCTCTTCCTTTGGCCGCAGAGCTGGTTCTTTACCTGGACCTTGACTGGTTAAACTTGGCTTAATCCCTTAATTAGACTCGTTCGGGTAGGAGACCTGGTGTCAGGAGGAGGCTGAGCGCATCCTCGGCCCATTCGGTGTTAGCGGAAGCAGAGCTGCTCCTGGCGCTGCGGGCAGAGGCTCGCGGAGCCGCCGCACACGGCGGGGAAGGCGCCTTGTCCCTGCGAACGAGCAAGGGACACCCGAAGCGCCGCGCGCTTGGCTCCTGCGTGCAATGATTGTTGCGGGTTGCGTTGTTTTTATTCGAGCGCAGGTAGCGGCCGGGCTCGCCGACCTCTGCTGTTACTGGTTAACTGCGCGGGGCCCCGCTGTCAATCGCTAACCAGGAGCTGCGGCTCCTCGGGACTTGGACGTGGCTGCTGCTGCCACCGGCCAAGGGCTGCGGTGCCCATGCGGACCCTGCGCAGGGGCTGCTGCCTGAGGGAATGGAGCAGTTCCGTTCGGCACTTCCAAGGGAGATCATGCGCTTCTCTCAGGACTGGAATATCCCTTGGTTTAAGCATTGTTGATGGAAAATTGCTTGTGCTGGTGGAGGTTGCTGTTGCGGTGCTGTCCCCTCGTTGTCACCTGCCCCGGAGCAGGAGCAGAGCTGCCCATCGGGTCAATCCTCTGCACCCGCCTTGGCCTCCCGCGTTTGTTCCCCTGCGCTTTGGTGAGCAGAGAGAGGAGGAGCTGCGAGCGCGGAGGAAAGGCCTCCGCGGCTCTGGAATGTGGCACTTGCATCTACAGCCATTCATATTCCTGCAGAATTCCAGGTTATCCAAGCTAGGCGTGCCGGCTGCAGCTCCTGGCAGCCTCCCGTGTCCCTCGACCCCGCTGAAGTTCTCCATGGCTTGAGAGGTGGGAGCAGGAACGTGTTGGTGGGAAGCGATCCCAGGCACGAGCTGTTTGTCCGGAGCCCGAACTCCTACGGCTGCTGGAAGTGCTGCTTTTTTTAAAAAGAGAAAAGATTTCTTTCAAATTTTAATGGAGAGTGTGACTTGAAATACGTGTTTTCCTCTTCTGAGGAGCTTTAAAACATCGCACTGAAATAACAGACAAATTGAAGCTGAAACATTACATTTTTTCCACAAATATGGACAGGATCCAGGCCCGTAAAAAGTTTGGAAGGGCTGTAAAACACATGTTAAACCATTTTTTACTTGAGGCACCTCTAGACATATTTCTTTGCAAATAAATTAAATATTAGCTTGAGAAGCCATCCTCTTTTGAAAACGCTGGCAATTAAAAGCAATGCTTCCTCCTTAGCAAATGCTAATTAAGAAAGCGATGCAGCAGCACGGCTTAAACCGTCCTAAATGTGACAGAGTAACTGCGCTTCTGGTGTGCATTCTGCTCCGAAAGCCACCGTTGTGCCTGTTTGCAGCAATAGTGTGGCACAGAGCGGCACAGGCAATGGGAAAATTGGAAGACTGGAAGTCTTTGCGGGACCCGGAGGCGTGTGGTTCCCGCAGCCGGGATGAGGCTGCGTTCCGGGGCCCTTTCCCGACCACTTCCCTGCGGGTCTGGGCTGTGCTCGTGGTTCGGCGTGAGCGGGAGGAAGCCTTGGAAAAAGGCATTTGGGTGCTAGGGCCATTGGCAGCTGCTTAATCCCGTTTTAAGGGGTGTTGACTGTCAAAATTGCTGTTGAACTTGGGGTTTGTGGATTTAACCAGCCCCCTTGCTGGCTCCTGGGGTGGGCTGGGCTCTCCTGCTCTCCCGTGTTGCGGGCTGGGGAGGAGATGGGAGCTGCAGGTCCCTTGGCTGGTGCCAAACGCTCCCGCTGCAAATATCCCAGAGGAAAACTCGTCTAAGGGGAAATTTTGTCCTGTATTGGCCCCATGTTAGAAATAATGGCTGCTACCTTGCAGCGTCTTCCTGACCCAAACAGGGCTTGAGCTGGCTTCGTCCTCGAGGGAGATGCAGCGCCCTGGGGACTGCGCCCGGGAAGCAGACGGACCGGTTTGGAGCTGCCGCGGAGCGCGTTGGACCGGCTGCCTCCCGCCGGCTGTTAGGGGTGGAAACACGGCGACACGGGAGAGCCCGAGCGGAGCCGAGTCCTCACGCCCGTGCGGCTGCTCCGAGCGAGCTGCTCCTCGGCAGCGCGGCTCCGCGGCCGCGCGCTCCCAACCGCCTGTTCTTTAGGAATGGCGCCAGGGAAAGAAATAGCTGCGCGTTTTCCCGGAGTGAGGAGCACTGTGAGCGAAGGGCTGCAGGACGGAGCTGCTATGCAGCGCGACCGCCTCGGCCAAGCCCTGCAGCCCCCTTGAATTCCTGCTGCCTCCTTGAATTCCCAGGGGGAATTCAAACTCTGCAAGTGCTTGGATGGGGACGTGTCTTCTGCAGGGCCCTGCGCTCAGCCTGGGAGCATCTCGGTGTGGTCAGTGCAATAACCCTGGGCTGCCGCGGGAGCAGTTGCTGCGCGGTGTCGGCTGCCTGCTGGTGCGGTTCGGTTCAGCTCTAGCTGCTCGTGGCTGTCGCTTTTGGTACCTCCTTGCTGTAAACTCATGCAGACATTAAGGAAACTTCCTCAACTGCCCAACTTCTTGTTCTGCACGGAAGGAAAAGTGGGAGGCAGGGAAAGGTCCCAGCAGTTGCCAAGGGGGAAACTCCCGAGCGCAGCTTCGAGGAGCTGCCTGCAAGGGCTGCATCGGAAATGGGCTGAAATTCCAGGCGGCGGCCGGGCCCTGCGGAGGTGCTGCAGAAACAGCCCCTAGCACCACGGGCCCTGAGCTGCAGCGACGGAGCACGGAGCAGCCTGTGTCCGTACGGCCTCTGCTGCTGCGGGTTCACATGCAGCTTTGGTTGATGTGGGCAGGGGTTGGCTCAACCTCCTGTTCTGTACGAGCTGGTCCAGGCAGGCAGCGGAGCTGGTGTGGAGCTGGCCAGGAATGTGCGGCTCCGGTAGGACATCCCGGAGAGGAGCAGCCATGGCATCTGCACCGGGCAGGACGGCGCTGCCGCCGGCTCCAAGAGCCCTGTGAGCCTCCCTGGGCAGAGCACAGGCCCTGGTGCAGGACGACAGCGCCTCACAGCCTCTCCCCGCTCTGCTAGGAAGCCAGCGCGGAGGAATTTCTCCCATCTGGCCCCAGCAGTGCATTTTTTACAGGCAGAGCAGCCTTCTGCGGATGGAACTCGGTGGCGCCCGGCTCGGTTCCGCCAGCGGGTGCGAGTCACCTGCGCCGCAGCGACCGCCCGGTCGCGGCAGCCTCCCCGCGCCGTTGGCAGCAGCCACCTCTCCTGCTCGTGAGTCACGTTCATCTGTTTGGACACGTTGCCCCAGCCTGGGCCTGCCCTCTCGCCCAGTGCTACCTGAAAGACGGTAGCAAATAGTGGTTCCTTGCAGGCTTAAGGATAGTTCAGACTCGGCTGAGTGTAGACCAGGCTACACTCAGGACCAGGAATAAGGGCTGGATATGGCAATATGTTTATCGAGGTGGAGGAAACGAGGCCTTCCCGAAAACCATCAGAAATCGCATTCTGTGTGTGTGCTTCCTGCTCCAATGTTTCTCCAGAGCTCCTGCTCGCAGGACCAGACCTGGCATTGCATCAGGGCCTGCAGATCCTGGAGGACGGAGTCGGTCCCTCTTCCTGCTTGCTGCAAGCTGGAAATCGGAGCGCAAACCTCCAGGTAGCTGGATAACGGGTGATTCCGGCCGGCGCCAGGGATGCCGCGAGCGTCCCCGTGTCGAGGGCGCCTCGCGCTGCCGCCTGCCGCGCCGGCTGATGCAAGCGCTGCGCTTGTGTAACGCCCTACGCATGCACAGCTGCTGCAGGGCTGCCGGCGCGCAATCAGCCGTGCTTTGCTTCCACGCTTAAAAATACCTTATAGGGAAAATGAATCAAACAGAGCCTGAGCTTCTGTGCATGCAGCGACAGAAATAGCAAATGTTTTTATTGTCAAGCTGCTGGCAAGCGGCAGGCGTAGCTGCATTTGCTTTGGAGGGCTCTTCTTCCCCCTCCTCTGTACAAATCCTTCTCAAATGCTGTTATATTTGGAAAATTGCATTTCTCTCTCCAAACGGATCTTGGGTTTCGGAGGTGTGTGTTACTCTTCCTAGAGAAGCTGCGGGAAGGGGAGGTTTGCTCGGCAAGGTGGTTTCACGGGAATGCAGACGGAACCAGGCAGTCGCTCGCGCGCAGGAGCAGCTCTCCTGCTGGAGCCGCGTTAGCAGCGGGTTGTCATTCACATCTTCCTTATCTAGGTTAAATACGGAAGGATATAAATATCTCCGGGGGGAGGAGGGAGCTCTAGTGAGCTGCTAAGGCTCTGTTTGCATCCCGCAAATGAGGCCGTGCTTCTCCGGAGGGCTGCGGATGCGTCCCGAGCAGCTCCCGTGCAGAGCTCGGCCTCGGCATCTCGTGGCTTCGGGGAGCTTTCTGGTTACGTCTGCAGCTAAAATGCAATTCTCGTTCAGAGTTTCCTTTCTGGGAAAACCTTCTGCGTAACGGTCGTCTTCTCCCAGGGATTTGTGGCCCCTCTTAACAGCTCCGTGCTGCCTGTGCGTGCCTGGAAAATGTTTGGATGTAGGAGAACCCAGTATTTTTTCCATGTTTAGTAAGTACGTGTTGCAGAAGGCTTGGTAACGCAGAGCTAACATGCTGCTGCTGCCAGTTGCAGCAATGCAGGACAGGTTTTGGGTAAACCTGGAAATTCCGGCTCAGCAGGGCGATGCAGGAGGTGGAGCGCAGAGCGGCCGCAGGGGTGAATCCCTCTGCGGAGGCGCCGAGCTCCCCAAGTAGCTGTTTCGAGGCTGCTGGAGCAGAGTACACGGCTGCACAGCACCCGCGGGCCCTATTGCGCGGTCACAGCGCTGCTCCTTGGAATTCTTTATGGAAATTGTCCCAGTGCCGCTGCGTGCAAACAGCCTGGGAAAGCTGCTGTTTACCCAGCTTTATCGGGCCTGGGGAGAGCGCTCGGCCTTCAGTGCCGGGGCCTGTGTTTGCAGCCGTCACCGAGCTCAGCAAATTCCCAGCCTCTCCCGAGGATGAGGATGGGGATCCTTTGGATATGCTGTGGTGGAGGGGAGCACTGGGATGCTGCTGCCCGGGGCCGTCTCGCACTGGGGAGGTTCCACTAACTGATGTGTCCTCCCCGGGATCGCGCTCTTCCGAATCTGCCCAGCTCAGACCGGGTCTCCCTCGGAAGCTCTAGCGAGCTCAGCGTTGTCCTTGTCCCCACCATCGCCCGCAGCAGCGCTGAGCCCCGGCCGTGACACTGCGTGTGAGCAGGGCCACACTGGTGGCACAGGGACATTCCCGGTGCTCTAGCGTTTGGTGTCCTCCCCGCGCCGGGCTCAGCAGCTCTGTGCCAGCCCCACGGCCCTTCCCTGCGCCGGGAAGGAGGCTGCGATGGATCCCATCGCTCCTGCCAAGTGGAGCTTAGGGGTTGTGGCACTCAATGCGGCACCCGGCACGAACGAGAACGTAGATTTTCAGCAAAAATGCTGTCGGGCTGCAGATGGGGGCTGATACAGATCTGCTCTGCCGGCAGATCGGTGTGCAGGAGGCAGCAGGAGCTCTTTGCTGCGTGCGGGAGCGGGAAGCGGCGTGCTCAGTGCCCGCTTTGCTGCGCCCGCAGCGCCTTGCCTGGGTGTCCCGGCACAAGAACAGCCCGTGCACTGCGGGGCCGGTGCCTGTGTTTTTTATCAGGGAATTTCTCAAAGGAGCGGGAGAAACACGGAGCTGCTCCAGGGCGAAGGTGGCAGCACAGGCAGCGAGCGCCGCGGCAGCAGAGGATGTGGCAAGCGCAATCTGGGGAAAGATGAAGGAATGAGTGGGTGGCGGTGAGAAGGAAGAGGAGGAGACAGCCCGGGCCATGAAGGAAAACAGGATCTTCTGCAAGAGATGGGAGGACTGGAGCGGAGGCAGGAAGGAAGCCTGAGAAAATGGAGCAGGGCTGCGGGCGGGCGGCTCCGTGGGGCGCGTTGGGCAGGTACCACCGGCACCCCGGGCGCACCCTGGCCATGGGGAGGGTTCATTAAACCTGGGCGGCCCTTGGGAGCAGCTGTCCCGTGTGTGGGGCTGCGAGCAGCGGCAGAGCCAGCCCCGGGGGCTCCCTGTCGCCCACGGGAGCCGTCGGAGCTGGGCAGCGCCAGCGCCGCGCTCGGGGAAGCGGTTCCGTGGGCCGGGGCCATTGGCCAGTAAAAATAGCCCTGCTGGTGGCGTCAGTGCCAGGCCTCGCGTCTGGCCCTCCCTGCGCGGGTCTGCTGGAGGACACGTGGTGCGTCCGGCTTCCCGGCGCGCGCTCCCATTCCCGATGCGCTGTCCCTGTGCGTGCTCCCCATCCCTTCTCTGCGAGCGCTCCCCGTCCCTGCAGCCTTGCAGCTGCTGCAGCCCCGCGTGCTCCACATCCTCTCTTTAAGGAGGGGTGAAGCGTTCTGGGCAGCGAAGGGCGTTTCTGGCCGGGAGGCCTCGTCCGCAGCGCGCGGGCAGGAGGCAGCGCTGCCAGCGCCTACAAGCTCCATCCCGCTGCCGGGCGCTCGAAGCGCTCCTGAAGGCGACTGCTGCCACCGTCGCGATGGCTGCTCTAAATTTGGCTGTTTATTTTGTGCAGAGCGCTCGAGAGCCGGGGGGCTTTGCAGAAGGCCTGATCACTTGCTTTGCACGCACAGAGAAGACATGACCACCTCGCTGAGCTGCGCCAAAAATGCGGTGCACAGTTGTGCCGTGGCTGTTGGTGGGCACCGAGTGTTTTGCATTGTTTTCTGGGTTTCTGAGGATGCTACGGGATGACCGAGCTCGCCCTCATCTTTGAGTTCCCTCCGGTCCCAGCAGCGACGTGAAACCAGCTAAAAAGGGACGAGGGTGGCACGAGCCTCCCTTGCTGCAAAGCGGAGACCGAAGAGCCGGTGCGCGCGTGGGAACGGCGGGCGCACGGCGATCTCACACGTGTGATTGCAACTCCCGCTCGTTTGGATCAAAGCAAACTGGAAACCGGCGCTGTCAATTAACCTTGAGCGCGCGGCAGCAGCGCCTCTATTCCTGGGAAGGGAGGCGGGAGCGTTTTTGGTGGAGGAGCTGGAGAAAATATTTGAATTCTCACCAGTTTGATTATACGATGGTGTGATATGAAGCGCATGGCTTGCTTTTAGAGGGAATTCACAACAATTAAGCAATGTATTCCGAAATCCCTGTTCCCTGGAAGGTTCATGGTTTCAACGTGTGCTGTGTGCGTGCCCGGCAGCCCTGCGCTCTGCAGCCTGCCCCTCGCAGGTCCCGACTTCATCATCCAAATGGGTTTCAAGTATTTGCTCGGAGGATAAATGAGAGTGTCTGCTAAATGTGTGGCTTGGGAGTCCTCAGACCATGCGTGGCTTGAGGAGGCAGTAAATAGCGGAGAGAGGCAGCGTGCACGGGCAGGGTTTGCCCTTCGTCTCCGCGCGCGCCGGGGTCCGACCCGCTCTGCTCCTGTGCGCTCCAACACGGCTGTTTGGGGAATAGAAACTCTGCCCGTCACCTTTTTCTTGAGAATTTAGATCAAATGCTGCATCTATATGGGTACGCGCTATTTGTCTGGTGTCTGTTTCCTGTGTCTTTGGTTTTAAACTTCTGGAAATATAGGGAGTAATATTAAATTATTAAGTAGTAATATTGAAACCAGCTGCTGAGAGTGTCTGCACCCAGAGCAGCCGCTGGCGGTAGCGGGGCCGCTTGGTCACGGGGATCTTCAGTTCTGCCAAGAGAGGAGATGTGGAAAACACCTCGTCTGCTCTGCGCTGGGTTTCGCATCGGGTTGCTGAGTGCTTTAATAACGTGATTTTCACCTGGGTTTCCACGGGCGCTTTCATTGGAGCGGCCTCTCTGCCCACTTGGCCTTTCCCCGGGCCAGGGGAGAGCTTCACCCCGTGCCAGCGCCGACTCTTGCAGCCCCCGGGTTGCAGTGCGTTATCGCCGAGCGTTGCCCTAAATTATTGAAGATGCAATGCTGGAAACGGAACAAACTCGGCGGGCTGGGGGCTGCACTATGTGGAGCTCGTCTGTGCTGGCGAGCAGGCTCTGTGTGTCGTGCAATGCGTTGCCTTTCATTTTGGTCACTGATTAACAGCTCCCAGACCTGCAAATCCTGGGTTTTGAGGAACGGTGATTGCGGTTGCAGGTGGAATGGCATGAAGTAGCCTCAACTCTTTTATGCTTTCTTTGTTTGTTCGCTCAGCTTCAAAGTACCTGTCTGCGACGGGGAAAAACTAATTGCACGCTCTGCCCAAACAGAGGTTTAAATGGTTTTAATTCACCCCACGCATCCGTCAGCGAGTCCTGCTGTGTCTGTGTGGCCACCGAGTGCTGCTCAGCACCCCAGGAAAATCTGATCTCCGCTGCTTGTGATACTCGGGGTTTTACCTGCCTTCTGCCTTTCCTTTTGGAGATGGCCTTGCCCCAGCTGGCAGCACCCTGGGGAGATGCTGCTCCTGGGAAAGGGTTTTGGAGCAGGCAGGGGGTCCTGGAAGTGCAGTTGGGCCAACCTTATGCTGGTGTGCGCTCTGGAACACCCGCTCCGAAGGGTTTCGGTGTTGGGATTTTCCAGTGTCAACCGAACTGGTGCTTTGGGGTTGAAGGAGCTCCAGTGTGAAGGCAGTTTTGTGGTTGCTCTCCCGCTCGGTGCTAAAGGGAAACGTGCTCGCATGGAAAATCCAAAGCAAAGCGAACACATGTCCTCGAGGAGGTTCTTGGAGCGTCAGCCTGCACGTAGGGCTGCTGGCGGCTTCACGGAGGGATCCCTGCTTGTCCTGCCCAAAACGGGGCTGCTCCAGCTCTGCCCCTCCAACATAATCCCCGTATTTATTTCTTATTATTTCTATTTCTATTTCCCGTGTTTGCACGCACCATCCGCTGCTTTATTTGCTTCCACCTCAAACCAAGCAGCAAAACGAAGGTACCGAAACGCGTCGGGCTGCACCGGGGACCGGGGTGGCCACTTCCCGCTGCGAAATGGAGACGGCTCCGCGCTGCCGCCCGCACAAAGGCCGCCCAGTGCGGGAGCGGGGCTGGAATTCAGCTCCGCATTCCAGTCATGTTTTCGGGCTGCTCTGGCCTCTTTTCCCTGCGCGCGGGGCCGGCCCCGTGCGCGCCCTTTTGCAAAGGAATTTTTGGCCCGTGGACAAACCAAAGGGAAAAATTGCATTCCTCATGCACTGCGGCAGCAGGCCAAGGCTTCGGGATGCAATTCCTAGGAAAAGAGCAACCCCCTGAACTCCTTCCCCACCATGTGTGTAAAGGGAGGGCTTGAAAAACGCACTTGGACTTTGCACGGGGTAAAGCGAGGCCTGGGGGCAAGTTCTTGGCCTGCTCTACACCAGAGCTTAAAAATCGTGGTAGGAAGCGGGTTTATCTCCAGCAGATAAGCGATGGCAGGGCCAGAGTGAGCTCCAGGACGCAGCAAACAAGTCCCCCATTGCAGCACCTGCTCTCGGGCATGCAACAGGGATGCCAAGGGCCCGTGAACCACTTTGGCTCCGCAGCAGGCTCCGTTTCTGGCTCTCCTGGCCCGAGAGAGCAGATGCTACAGCAAATCGCTCTGGCAGTGCAAAGCGAGGAGGAAAAAATACACCGCGAGCAGCAGCGGGGCCGCGCTAACAGGCATCCTGTTTGCTGCGTACAGACGGAGCAAGAGCACCCAAAATAGCTCATTTCGGAGTGCGGCCGGGTGTGCTTCAAAGCAGAACCTGTTTACTGCGCGTGCAGAGCGCGCCGGGAGGGAAGGAGCGCGGGCGCTCGCGGCCGGGGTGCTCCGGTGGCGCCTGATGTCGCGGGGATGCAGGGTGGAGGCTGCGGCCACGCAGTGATGCGCTGTGGCACCCGCAGAGCTGCGGGGAGAGCGCGCTGGGGAGGCTCATCCAGAGCCGGAGGCTTGTCCAGATGGGGAGGCTCATCCAGAGCTGGAGGCTTGTCTGGATGGGGAGGCTCCTCCAGAGGAGGAGGTTTGTCCGGATGAGGAGACTCATCCTGCGTGCAAGTGGGCACACGCTTCTCCGGTGCTCCTAGCCACGCTCCAAGGGGAGCACCACGTTCCACCCTGCGGCCCTGGCATGCGCCCCGCTCTTCAGCATCTCTGGGCGAGCGTTTTTAGTAGCGGGTCAAGGTGGGAAAGGTGCCTGGGGTTTTGGGGCTGCTCCAGCGTGCGGGGCCGCTCGGGAGCCCAGCTGGTGCCATGTGTGTGTGGGTGGAAGCGGGTCCCCGCGGCAGCGGCACCCTCCCTCCCGCCTCACCTTGCTCTACTCCTGTCGAGGAGGCACTTTCGTCCCTCCCGGGGAGTCTTAAGGCTTAATCCATTGTTTGCAAAGCTCTTTAAGATCCTTGTTTGGAAGCACTAGAGTCTGGAGGATTAAAAACAATTTATTTTTGTGTGGCTTGGATAACGTGCGTCCCGCAGAGCTTCCGAGGGGCAGGGCTGGGCGGCAGCCTCGGCGGGAACGCCGCGAGGAAGAGCGCGGAGGGGAAGGTGAAGCCCATCGGTGGCCCCAGAGGACGGGACTGGATGTTGTGGCGCCTTCTTCCTCCTAATCCTCTTTAAACACCCATCTGGCCGCTGCGGCTGCCGTGCCGCGAGGGGCAGCGTGCCCGTTTGCTCTCGCCCCTGTTTATACCCTCGGATCACGTGTGTCGGGAAGCGGGGATGTGGTTTGCTCCATGCTCTACTGGTCCTGTTTCCCTTTCTGGGTTTGGGGGTTTTAGCCCTAAGAAGGTCCCCAGTCTTGGAGCTGCGGCTTTCACGTGGTGCCGAAATGCGCTCAGGACTCCGTGTTGGTGTCACTGGAGGTCCAGTGTTGCCCGGATGCTGTGCCTGACCCACACGCAGGTGGCGGAACCGGGGCCACCGCGGTTGCAGGGGGGCTCGCAGGCCCGGGGGAGCTGCAAGCTCCACCAGGGAGGCTGCACCCTGCCGAGACCCAGGGAGGTCATTGAGCACCTGAGTGTGACGCTGGTGACACCGGGGGCGACAGCAGGGCACCGCGTCTCGCCAAGGCCACTCCTGGTGCCGGCACGGCCGAGCACGGGCTTGGCGCGGGGGCACGGGGCACTCATCCCGCCTGCGGTTGTTGCTGTCGCTGCTGTTGGTGTGCGCGGATTCCCAGCCTCCTCCCGCAGCCCAGGCGGATCTGCGATCCTGCGTGCCGGGAGAGCCCTCCCTGCCTCCCTCCCCGCGCCTCGGGCTCTGCTGCAGCTCGTGACTAGTCAGTAGTTTCAGGCCGGGTTATTTTTAGCCTCCCGCACCCTCTCCAGCCCAGCGCGCTGCCTCGAAGCAGCCACCAACATTTTCTCTCCGGCGTGGCAGAGAATCTCTTCCAACCCGCGCGTCAACTTTCCGCTCCCGCTGACCCAGTTCCCTGCACGCGAGCGCGGGCCCCCGCGCACTCCCGCTGCAGGCGGCTCTTGCCAAACCTGGGAGCAGGGGAGGACTAAGCTGGTTCCCTCGGATCCCACGGGAGCCCAGTATTGCCGGAGGGTTTTAATCCTCGGGGTTAATCGGCGGCAGACGAGAACCCGCGTGCTGCCCGCGCTGCGGCGGTGCCGCTGCCTCGCTGGGGGCTGCAGGGGTTGGACCAGGCTTGCATGCCACTAGGCAAGGTCTGCACCACTGCAGCGCTCGGGTGCCTCTGTATTTGCACCTCCAGCGCGTAGAAATGCTGAAAAGGGGCCGTTTCCAAGAGCCCTTTCTGCCAATCTACCGGCTGGTCCTGGCCAGGAGGGCCGGTCCCATCGCCGGGTCCTCTGGGAAGCGCTGCCGGAGCCGGCACCTCCTCGCAGGGTCCTTGGGCGGGTGGGAGCCCCTTCCTCCCCCTTGCAAAATCTCTGCGCGCTCCGGCTTGTAACGTGGCGAGAGGGGGAGAGCGCGGAGGGAACAACAGCATTAGCGGATGTCGAAGTAGCTGGAATGAGAAGCTTTTGTGCCATTAATAACAGCGCTGGCGGGCGGCCAAGGCTCCGAGTGTGGGATTAGCCTGAACAATCAAGGCTGCGGGATCAAAACAAGGAGGCAGGAACAGCGAGGTCACGGCGCTGCCATCTGCGCTGCCGCAGTGCTGCGAGCGCGGGAGAGGGGCCCGCGCCGCCGCCCGGCCCCGCGGGGCTCCACGTCCCCGCGTTCTGGTGGCCAAATAGTGGCCCCGGGCGGGCTCGGAGCGGAGCCGCTCGCGTGTCCCCGCGTGCTGCTCGCGACCCGCGTTGTGGAGGGGCCTGCAGGTACCTGCCCAAAGCGGGTTCTGAGGCAGATGGAGGCTGGTGCCGTTGGCGGGCGGATCTTGCGCCGCTCCCCGTGACCTAGTAAAGCCCACAGACGTAAACAGCAGAGCGGAGCCGTGATGGAAGCAGCGCCGCAGCCCCCGAGCAGCCTCTCGGCTCCGGCTAAAACTCCCGGCGCACGGTGCCTCCCGGGCAGGCTTTTGTCCGCCCAAACCGCGGCCGCTCCTGCGCCTCCCCGGCAGCCGGTGCCCGCGAGCAGAGAACCACGGCAGAAGCGTTTGGCCTCCACGCGGGAGCGGTTTCGTTGCCCTTCCTTCCCGAGCTGGATGTGGCTCCTTGCAGCGCTGCAGAATCCCTCCCGGCACCGTCTTTGCCCCGCCGCATTCGGGTGGGTGCCACGGTGGTGGTCACAAGTGCCCAGCTGCTTCCCAGGGTGCCTCAGCAAACTGCCCTCCCTAGTTCCAAGCAAGAGGCTGCAGGTGGTGAAAATAACGTGCCCAGGAACGGCCCTGTGATCCGCCCGAGCCAGGAGGCAAGTCCTGTCCAAGGAGCCCCTTGTTGCAGCTTGTGCTGGGTGGTGCTCGATGCAGCGCTTGGCGTGGTGCTCTACGCGGTGCTGAGCCCGGTGCTCGCGCGTGGCCCTGCCGACGTGCGCGTGGCCTGCGGCTCATGTCACAACTTCCTTCCTGCTCTGCCTTGCTGTTTGCTGCGCTCGCACCTTTCGGGCAGCCTCTTTTGGGGCTAAAATAGCCCCTATTTGGTTTTGCGTTGAAAGAATCCGTTTGTGGAGCGCTCGAGAAAGCCTTTTCCTTTCTGTTTGAGATGCATACAGGAAAATAGACCTCTCTGCTGCTAACGAGGTGGGCGCTCTTTGGCCTGGCCCGGTGCAGCTCGTGCACCCTTGCCCGGACGGGGTTTGTCAGCGTGGGCACGCGCCACCCGGTGTCACCAAACCCAGCCCTCCTCACGACCCTCGCTGGCTTCCCCCGGGCCGTGTGTGGGCAGGGGAGGTTGTGGAGAGCCCTCAGGAGGAGCCGTCGGGATCGTCTCCCACCCTGGAGCCGCCTTCCCGAGGGCACAGGGTTCCTGCAGGACCTCAGCCTCCCCACACGGATGAGGGTGGAGGAGACCCAGCTCCATTAGAAGCCCTTGGGCACAAGGCCCCGAGCTGTGGGGCATCAGTACTGCACGCACCTAGGGCCCCAGCCAGCGGTTCCTATAACCACTTCTTTCTTACTATTATTTAAAAAAAGAAAAAGCTTTCAAAGTCTTTCTCGTCAAGGTTTAGTTGATCCAACTCGGAATTGATCTCGGGAAGTTCTGCGGGTGCCGTTTGGTTTGGCCTTGCTGGTGCTGCAGTCCTGGAGCTTGCAGGGTTTCATTTAGGTGAAAACAGCTCTAATAAGGGAACTGGTTTCTCAGAGCAAATGCTCCCAACTCCTGGATGTCTCCAGGTGCTGCAGAGGTGCCGAAAACGCAAGGGCCGGGCAGCTTTCTCGGCGGCTCCGCTCCAGAGTGGGCACGGGCAGGCAGGGGCACTTCCATGGATGGAGCTTTGTGCCAGGGACCCAGGCAGCGGAAAGCTTGGGAAGGCAGAGCTGCAAATTGCCCTCTTTTTGGTACGTATCTGATGAGACTCGATGAGGTTTTGCACTGGGTGACTGCGCCGGGTTGTCTTTCTGGTTCTGCAGTAGGCGCCGTGAAACCAGATCTCTCATCTCCTGGAAACTTCCCCTGGAAATAGTGTCACCTAAACATGAGAAAACCCTGCTCGGTGACCCCGGCTTTCCACTTGCTTTGAGCAGGATGAAGGGTCCGCTCCGGAGGCCACGGTGGGATGTGGTGCTGGCAAAGCTTCCCTGTCGGCCGCGCTCTCCGCTTTTTCTCGCATCCCTGCCGATGCGGGGGGTCAAACACCATCTACTCGGCATCCAAAACCCCGTAGCGCAGCTCGTGGCGCTCCCACGTTACAAACGCGGCTTCCGTCTGCTCAGGCTGTTCCTGTTTTTTTCACTTAATAAGTTCTCGAGATAGTTGCCATGGAAATAATCCTGCGCTGGGAGGCGAGGCGGAGGACCCGGGCGCCGCCGTGAGCTGCTCGCTTCTCCCCGCGCTGCCGGCACCGCTTGCGCCGCGAACTGCGCCTCCAGCCCGGGTGGTTTGTTCTGTCCAAACCAGCTCCCTTTGGGGCCGCCGGGGTGTTTTCCCTGGAGCTGTTTTCCCTGGAGCCGCCGCACTGCTCCAGTGCAGCCGGCTGGGTGCCCATGGCGAACCCCTGCGCCGCTCCGTGCAGCGGTGCCTCCCTGTGCGCACTGACGCCCGGGTGGTTCCCCAGACCTCGCTGGCTTGAAAATGCCTCGTTCTTTGAGCCAGACTTGATTAAAAGAAACAAACAGCAGCGGAGGCCCGAGGCGGGCCTGGCTGTGTTCCACGTGGGCGAGCGTTGCGGTGCATCGAGACGGTGAAAACCCCCGTGCGCCTTTGAGCCTCGGGAGGGACAAACCGAGCGGGCCCGAGCGAGCGGCGCCCGGGCAGGAGGCAGCGCCGACGGGGATGAAGTTAGCAGCGCTGTGCCCCTCCGCAGGCCCCGCGCCGGGAGGCTCTCAATAATGGATGGGAGCAGCGGCGGCGGCAGCGCTAATGCACGGCGGCCGCGCGCCCATGACATCACCGCCCGCCCCGGCCCCACGCCGCCGCCAGCCGGGCGATTTCCCTGCTCTTAAATAATAAATCGCCCTGGGAGTTGAAGTGCTCTGCGGCCCCCTTCAAGCCTGCTAGGGCGCACAGCGGCACAGATGAATTTTGCATCCGCTAGGATGAGTTTTGGATTAAGCTGCGAGAAATTCCTCGCGGCGGAAGTTGGGCCGCGCTCGTGGGTACCCGGGGCAGCGTTTCCAGGCCGTGTCTTTGGCTCCGATGTGCGGTCGGGAGCAACGCTGGGGCCACTGGCCGAGCCCTGTTAGGGTTGAACATCCCCCGGGCGCGGAGGTCCCTTTTAGCATGGGCTGTTGCAGCTTTGTGTGTTGGTTTGTAGGGGTATCTCAAAGGGGTTTTGAAAATATGGTTTTAAAAAAATCATAGAAGTGCAGCAAGGGTCAGAAACCATCTAGAAATGGAGCAGATCGCGATGCCTGCTTCTTCATAGGGTAATGATGAGGAATCAAATGAGAGCAGTTAGCTCGTAATGCAAAAAAATAGTCTGTGATCCCAAGAGCAGCGGGAACGATGGAGTAAGGACTGACTGGAGCAGGCCGGGACAGTGCCCGGGAGCTGCCTGTTGGCAGGCGAGTTTTGCGTGTTGCAAGTCCAACCGCCCTTCCTGGTAGGAAGAATGAGGTGTGGAGACTCCATGGAGCAGTCACAGGAGGTGGCATCGCTCGTTGGAAGGAGCTAAGGGAGGGATTTTGCAAGGGATGCGATTCCAGGTAAGGCCAGGCAAAACCCTTGGACGTTTTAGGGCATTTTAATACCCAGGGTCTTGCAGCTTTGGAGGAGTCATCCAGACCTGGAATGCGCACGTAGCACAAGGGAGAGACCCTTTTCCTGGTGGTCTGTCCCGCGTTCCCGTCTCCCAAGGGCAGGAGGAGCAGACTATGCAGGTGGAAATAGTTTTCACACCGTTTAGAGCCAGCCTTAAAGAGTTATTGTTTCCAGATCAGGAAGTGAGCGATGTCACGGAGCTCCAGAAGAAAGCGTAAGCTGCTTAAAGTGGATTAAAATGACCGACCATTTAGCTCTGCAATTAGGTGGGGAGATAGCGTGATAAATCACGAGTAACTGGCTTACCTGTCCCAGGATGCTGCTCCTTTCCAGGCACAGCTCGCTGCTTGCTGGAAGTGCCGGAGCTGCTGGAACATGGGCACTTAAGTGTTTTTTGAAGGCGGAGATCCCTGAAAAGAGGGTGCCCGCGTGGGATTTTATGCATTTTGCTAGTCTTGCGCTCATCCTGTACCAATATTGTGTCTTGGGAGAGGCTGGAAGGGACCTCGCGGACAAGTCCCCAGCGCCCTAGACGTGGACTGTGCTGCGGGCGGCGGTGAGGGAAAGGGGCAGCAGTTCCCGCACGGCACCCGTTAGGGGCATCCCACTTCGGGCACCCCCTTCCCAGGGCTCCTTCTGCCCCCAAGCAGCACGTGGGATTTGCAGCCACTTCAACAAAGGCACAGACGAGCCTGAGGAAAGGAGCGGTTTTCTGTCAGTTTTCTGACATTTGGGAATCCTGTGAAGGCCGTTTGTGCCCTCTCTCCGAGCGGCAGCCTCATACGGAGGCCTTGCAAAGGCTGCTGTAGCTGTGCTGTGCGGGTCGTGTCCCTTGGAAGAGATCGCAGAAATGCGGGTCAAAATGAAAGCAGGAACAACGTGATGTACATTGTCTGCGCGTCTCGCTCTGAGGGTGATCGAAGGACTCCCTAAATGGCACTTTAAGATATTAATGAGGTAGCAAACACGACGGAATTCAGCGTATGTCGCCCCCCGGGATGATCCCAGCACTGGATTTTGCCACCGTTGCTGTACACACGGCCACAGGAGCATCCCCGGCAGCAATGGGCCTCGTTTCAGGCTCCATAGGATTATCCGTACGTTCATACACGGACTTTTAGAAATAACTCTGCAGATAGGTGTGCATCGAAGCTCTGGGGTTGCTCCTGAAGCTGCGCCGTGCGCGGGGACCATGAGACCGGACCGGGGCAGCGGGAGGACGCGGGCGAGTTTGCAGACACCGAATTGCAGGCGGCGTTTTAATAGTTTGTATTTTCGTTCGGCCTTGGCTGGGCTCCAGCGTTTCTCCGTGCTCTTCTCCCCTATTTGCAGCCCTCCCCAATCAGCTGATGTCACCGCGCGGATGTTTGGAGCGTTGCTAAGGCGCTGAGCGGGAGGCAGCGCCGCGGCTGCCGCTGCACGCCGGGGCCTGCCCAGCGCCGGGCACTGCTCGAGTGCCAGGGCTGCAGGCGGGCGCTGGAGCCGCGCAGGGAAGATGCCCTGGGATGGAAGGCAGCGTGGGAAACGGGCAGCAAAACTGCTCTCCCTATCCGAGGAAATTCAGCGTGCTTGAAGAAATGGAAGCGCTGCCGGGCGCCTCCTGCGCGGAGCACCCGAGCTCCCACCGAGCGCTTCGTGCTGTGGAAGATCCTCGCTCCGGCCTGACCTGCTTGGGCTCTAGTTACACTGTGATGCTGCCTGGAGGTTTGTGCTCTGGAACTGCACAGGGCTCCGCGGTGCCGTGCCATGCCGTGCTGTGCCATGTCATACTGTGCCACTCGCCTGTTGGCGCAGGTGGCACCGTGAGACAGAGTGCATCCAAAAGCAAAGCGTTGTTGAGGAAGGGCAGCGACACCGCTCGCGAGTGCAGCAGCGTCACTAGGGACTGCCACCTCCTCGCAGGGTGACACGGCCACGTCCTCATCAGGAGGGCACGGAGAAAGGCCCGTCCAGGTGGTTTCTCTCCGTGCATTTGTACCTTTCCCGGTGCAGTGACCGGGCCCAGCGCCCAGGCCCCGTGTGGCTGCCGTGGGGATTCCCACGCCGTGTTCCTATCCTGATTCCCTCCAAGATTCCCAGAGGGCACGGAGAGAAACGTCATTCCTGCTCGCTCGCCTTGTCCCTGCATTGTCCTAAGGCCCCTTCCCAGTGCTCTCCTCCCCCTGCCCGGACTACAAAGATGTTCCCATGGCGCGAAGGCCTCAATAGCGGTTGCGTAACCAGGCTGCCGCGCGGGAGGCCCCAACAAAACCCGGCTTAGGGCTCGGGGAGGGCGCAGGGGTTGCGGGGACATTGATATGCAGATCCTTTGTGCGCGGGGCGCCCGCGGGACGCGCCGCGAGCAGCGCCGCTCCGGCACGCAGCCCTGCCACCAGCATTCCCGACTTTCCCAACCTCCTCGTCTTCCGGGATACGTTTCAAGCGGATCGCTGCCCATGCCGAGCAGCCCGGATGAAGGCCCCATGACCCTCCGGAGCCACCCGTCCCAGAAGTCCATAAAATGCCCAGGTGAGCCCTTTGCTTGGCTGTTGCACGGAAATGCCGGCACGCCGATCCCCGCGTTCCGCCAGGAAGTGCTTCCCAGCCTCGACCTCCCGGAGCCGGAGTCCATCTTGCAGCTCTGCAGAGGGAAAACCGGCTCCGAAGCAGCAGGGAACTTGGCAGCGCGCGTGCCGGGCTGCGCTCAGCGCCTTCCCCACCTGCACCGAGCGTCGGGAGCCGCCGCAGCCGGCAGGAGCGGCTCCTCCGCCCCTTCTGGAAGGGCCTCGTCCCCTGCGCCAGCCCCGTTTCTTTGCAGGGTGCTGGGCTCTTCCCTCCTCGCTGTTTTTGACCCGGTTCCTGCGTCGAGGCCGCAGGAGCTGGTGCAGGGCAGCCGGGTTCCATGCGAGTGCGGCCTCCTGGCGACACCGATAATGCAGAGCTGGGACGAGTCCAGGGCCTCTCCTGCTTCCTAGGCTCGTTCCGGGGCTCCGGGATGCGTTTGGGCAGTCAAGGCCCCTGCGGCTGCTGGTTTAATTTGGACAATGAGCGGCGCTTAATGGCACCGTTTTATTGCATTCGTTTCACTCGGCCCTTTCAAAGGCTGCTCGCGGCGCATTCAGCGCCGGCCCTTCGGATGCTAATGGGCCGCTGCGGGTTTGCTGGGGCTGCGGGGCGCCGCGGCTCGGCCCGCGGCCGCTCTGCGGGAACAATGGTGCCATTGAGGTGCCACAATGCGGGTGCAGCGGCGGCTCCTTCGGCTCTCATGGAAATGAGCACGCGCGGAGCCGCCGCGTCAGCACCAAAACAGCCCCGGCGCCAAACCAGAGCAGAGAAACTAATGACGGTTTAAAAATCCTGGGTCACATCTCTAAAAATAGCCCCTAATTCTCCCACTCCGGTACTGCCCGAGGCCTTCGCGTGAGCCGCGGGTGCCGTCCCCGGAGCAGGTTGTTTGGGCAGCTCTGTCCCCGTCCTGCCAGTCCATGCGTGCTGTCCCCAGCCAGGGCTGTCAGAAACATTTCGGCAGCTACGTGATGGATTTCTTGTTTGATGGGGCGATAATGAGGCTCTTGTCTTAGCCTGAAGTTAAGGATGGCTTTTAAATGCGCTTTTGGCAGCAGAGTTGTGCGATTTAAAACATAAGAAAATAGGCTGTTGTTTGGACCAGGCTGCACGAATCCAGGTTGAAACGTCAGCTTCCCTGCTCCATAACCGTAATTTGCAAAACTTTGTACGAGAAGGGCTGGAAGAGGATGCTGCACATGAAGGGAGTGTAAAATGGGACTTGAAGGGAGCAGGAAAATGATTCCCGACTTTCCAGGAACCCTGTGCGAGTGCCGTTGGCGAGAGGGTGAAGCGGGGCTCCGATGCACTGGAAGTATCGGGATCTCTTGTGAAAGCAACGTGTGAATCCCCATTTGTTCCTTCAATAACAGCTTTGGATGTAATGCCAGAATAAATGAATCCATCACGGAGCGGGGAATCACAGGCAGGGAGGCGTGTGCGACGCGCTCTGGCTGGCAGAATTGGGTCCATCCTCTAAAGGAGAAATCGGTGGTCAGGAGGGTGCAAGATGCGGAGGACTCGGATCTGGGGCTGGCACCTTGTGGGCGCTTGTGCACGTGCCACGCTCTCCATGCGGTTGCAGTTGGATCCGTGTGGATGCAGCGCGGAGCCCGGAGCTGCGGGAAGGAGCCGTGGGAAGCGGCGCCCGTTGCTTCCGCACGGAGGCATCGACAAGGGCGCTTTGTGCTGCAGCAGCCGCTCGTGATCCCTCCCAATCCCGGTCACGAGTCTCCGAGGCGGAAGGATTTAGAGGGACCTGCGCGGAGGGGACCCGTCCCCTGGGCACGGAGCGGCAGGGACTACAGAGTGGCCTGTGCTGGCACCGCCACCCTCGTGATTCCCAAGGCACAGGATTGCGCCAGGGCCGTGGGATCATTGGGATGGAGGTGCCATAGGATGAGGCATGGAGGAAGGATCGCACAGGTCCCTGCCTGCAATTCCGCTCCCAGCTGCTCCAGGCTCACCGACTCCAGCGCGAGCTCCATGCGAAGCCTCCATGGAGCTTCCAGGCTCCGCAGAGTCCCTTGTAATTCCCAGGGATTTGCTGGGCCGGTGCAGAGCGGGCTGCTGCCTTGCCCCCAAGTCATCATGACGAGGCTGAGTTCCTCCAAATGGGGCATCCTGGGGAGCCCCAGGATGGGGCTAGGAGCCCCCAGCAGGACGACCTGCCCAGCGTGCGCGGGCAGCGTTGGGGATCGCTCTCTGCTCTGCTCGACCAACTAATTCACTGTATCCGCAGCTATGACACCACGGGCTTGCACAAGGATTGCTAAAAATTCCGGAGTCATTTGTGTGATTTGTTCCAAAAGGAAAAACAGCAGCTCCTGAAACGCAGGTTTGGCTGCAGGTTTTCTGCATACTTGTGCTTGTGCCACCCGGGCGCATGGCCTTGGCTCAAACCACTTGGTGCAACGTGGTGCTTAAACGTCAGATTTGCACTGGTGGGGCCGGGGCAGGAGCAACTGCTGCAAAACAGCAGCAAAGCTACCGGGGGGGCTTAATTTACAGCAAAACAGCACCCGGGGCTGACCCATCTCCTGCTCACTGCCGCAGAACATTCCATGAACTCCCAGGGTTTCTCCTTCCTGACGTTCCCCTGTGCTCCAGGCCCCCGCGCTTTTGAAATCTGTCTCTTTTGGAGCCTGTTATGCAGCGCGCTCGAAGCTTTGGATTTCAGGAGAGCCAAGGAGGAAGGCTGGCGTTAAAAGGGGAGTAAAATGCAGGGCTGAATTTTATATTTACAAATATCGATGCGTAATGCAGCGTGAGCAGCGTGCGGTGTCCTGCGCCGGTGCCAGGGCAATGCCCCTGCACCCGGGACCGGCTCCGTTGCTGCTGGGCAGCCTGGCCACTCCCCCCGGATCAACACAGGGCTGCAGCAAGGGAAGGGCCTGCAGGAGAAGCTGCTCTCTTGGGAGGCGCGTGGGCAGTGGGGATGCCCCTGGCCGGGCTCCGCTTTGGTGCCCGAGAACACCCCACCAGGAACCGGTCATGGCAGCGCCCGTGGGTGGAAAATCCTGGACGGAGAAGTGAATCCGGCTCTTCGCTCCCAGCCCCTGCCCGAAGGCTCCTGCAGCCCGCAGCTCCCTGGTGCTTTTACACTTTTCAGACCTGAGAAAGCGCCGGGAAGATCTGTCCGTTCCTCACCTGATGGAAATACTAATTGCTGCTGTAATTGCTCTGCCTAATCCTGCTGGGCTGGCGAGCGCTGCAGCGAGCAGACCCGGCCTGCCCGGCCCCTGCAGACGCCCGCGGGCAGCAGGAGCCGCGGGAGCATCCGGAGAGCAGGAAACACCGTGGGAAGAGGAGGAGGAGGGAGGAGGGCTCTTGTGGGCACCGGCTCGTTTTGTGCGCGGGGAGAAGTCGTGCTCGGAGGTGCAGACAGACTTGGACTTCGGGCCTCCTGATGGGGAGGGAAATCCCCATGCAAAAGCAGGGAGGTGCCGGAAGGGTCCTGCGGGCTCTGCTGCAGCCTCTGCGGGCGAAGCGGAGCACTGGGCGGTGCAGGAGCGGCTGCGGCCCTCGTTTCCCTCCTCATTTATGTTTCGCGGTGGAGAAGGGCTCCCGGGCTGCGTTTCTGCTTGCCTGGCGTTGCAGGGAGCCTGCAGACTGCATCTCCCCCAAGCCGGCGGGATGCGGGAAGCACCACTGCCTGATCCTGGGAGTGAGCTGCTCCGAGTGGCTGCAAGGGAGCCGCTCACGGATAGGGAGCAGCTTCTGGATAGGGAACAGGCTGCAGCTGTCCGGCTCAGCCCCTTGCCTAGGGCAGGGGCTGCTCCTCACTGCGGTGCAGTGCGAAGAGCAGATGATTTCCCACCCACTCCATCCTTTTTTTCCCCTTCTTTCCCCCCCCTTTTTCCCTCTGTTCCCCCCTCCTCTTTCACTGTCTTGTTCTCCCCCTTTTCCCTCTTTTCTCCCTTTTGGCACCGTTGCTGTTTGAGGTGCTCCGTGGGCAGCCTGTCCCTGTGTCCCCAGCCCTCATGCGGTGCCGGGCTTGACTGGGCAGCGCCCTGGTGTCCCGGGCGCCCGGGAGGGAACGCGGCCCGGCCAGCTCCGGCCTCCCTGTGCCGTAGTCGGGGGCTTCCCTGCCATCCCCTGGAGCAGACTGGCTCCAAGCCAGATTCAGGAGATGCCTGGTACCTGGATGAGTCTTCCAAGCTTCCGTCTCTCGGGATTTCAGGGAAGGCAGCTCCGTGCGCTGCATTTCCTGCCTTTTCCCTCCCCTCCGGCTTCCCGGCAGCCTCCGCTGCAGCTCTTGTCATGCAGGAGAGGAAAGGCCTCTGCCAGATGGGCCACCCGGAGCTGCAGGGACAGCCTTTTCCCAGGATTTGCCCTTCCTTCCCCAGATTCCCATCCCGCGCTGCAGCGCGGTCCTTCCTCCCCGTTTCCCGTCGTTTCCTCCGCATGGAACCGCAGCCGCCACTGCCGAGGCCCCGCTTGTCCCCTTGCAACGCAGGCGCGAGGACACGGTCGCTGCAGGGCTGGACGCGGGTCACCGCCCCGGAATACCCGGAATACCCGGGTGCTTTCAGCCATGCTCCCAGGAGGGGGGCTATTGCGTTCCCCTGGGCAGGCCCTGCCACCTCCCTCTGCTCCGGGCTCGTGGCGCTGCTCCCGTTTCAGATGTCACTTGTCTTTTCAGCCCTGTAACCAGGCAACCCGTGGCAGGAGCAGCCGCGCTCTTTGTTATCCCGATGGATTGTCTCACCTAGGCCGGGCCGGGAGCGCCGCCCCCGCGCCGGGAGCCCCGCGGGACACGCACGTGCTGCCCCGCGCAGGGACGCCGGGGTCACCGGGGCGGAGGCCACAGCGAGGGTGTCCTGCGCCCTTGCGTCCCTTCCAGGCCACCCGTGCAAGGAGTTGTGTCCGACAGCCTGTGCCGTGGTGACACATGGCGATTTGCTGCCCTGCGGGAGGTGGCGCGGGTGACAGGGTGCAGCGCTGACGCCCCTGACTTCTCTTGTGCTCTCTCTCTCCACAGACGGTTGATGATGAGGCGATGGCAGCATAAATGAAGATCAAGTAAGGAAGGCAGAACGATGCCCAAGGGTGGGTGTTCTAAAACACCACAGCCAGAAGATTTCGCTCTCAGCAACGACATGGTGGAGAAACAAACGGGGAAAAAGGTAGCGTGCTCTGCCTGCTCGCCGGGACGTGCTGGGACGTGCCGAGCAATGCCAGGACGTGCCTGCAGCTTGCTGGCGCCTGGCACCACACTCGCTCGCTGTGTTGACGGGTCCCGAGCACCCTGTTCCCTCGGTGGCTCCGTGGGAAGCGCCGCTGCTGGGCAGCCCTCACCTGGCCCAGCCGCAGGGCCGCTTGGGCCGCGCTCCCTTCCCACGCTGCTGGCCGTGCTTGCAGCCCTCAGGCTTGGAGAGAAGGAATAACACAGCGATCTGCTCCGCGAGGATGCGCTTCCCCTGCTCTGCTGTGCAGGAACACAGGGTCTGTGAGAGGCCCTCATCCTGCTCTGGCTCCCGGGAGCAGCCGACCAGGAGGCAACACGCGAATCTCTCCCTGCAAACAGCCAGTTCGGGGCTTTAGTGGACGTAGCAAGAGGAGGATGCTGGAATGAAAGAAGTTTTCCAGGATAACCAAGCTCATGCCTCTCCCCTTTGCTGTGCCCCAAACTCGTGTCGTGGCTTCCAGCTCCTCCCCATCAGCTTTTTTGCTCTCTCTCTGCCTATGGGGTTTCCCCGTGTCCGCCCCGACTCTCAATGCTCCACAGCCGCGAGCGGCGCGGGGCCTGCAGGATAGAGCCCAGAACCGGCCGCGCTGGGGCTGCCAGGCAGCGGCTGTGGCCACGAGGACACCGTGACGCCACTGCCCCTCCTGGAGCCGCGGCGGCCGCGCGGGCTGGGGCCGCGGCGCGTTCCGGCTAAGCAGCTTAGCGCGGGAGCCGGCGCTGCAGCGGGGGAGGCAGCGCTTAGATATGAATCAACTTCCATTTTATTTGCTGCACGCACGGCAGCTTGGAGACTACATTTTATTTACAGAGCAGCTTTGGTGGCTGCTGGGAACTGTAGTTACCTCCCTCGCGTGAATAACCCGCCCGCGGGTCGTGCTTCCCGCCCAAGGATATGGGCGTGCGCACAGGCAGGATGGGAACGGTCCTGTGCTCGCTCCCGGCTCGCACGCCACTGTCCTGCAGGGACCGAGCCTGGATCCACGGGACGTGGAGCAGCAAATCCTGCGCCTCTGCGCAGCGGCCTCCACCGGGTTGTCCCTCCGGTGAAACCCAATCCCTCCTGTCCGGGAGGTCCGCGCGCGAGAGCAACCAGCGGGATGGAAAGAGCTTGTAGCCAGCAGGACCCAGCTCCTCGTTACGTAATTGCAAACGATTGCAGAGCAAAGTTCAAAAGAGGAAAAGGAGGACGTGCGTTTTTTCAGGAATGTTATTCCCTGGCTATGCTGGAAGGACTCGGTTTGTGTCTCTGGAGTCTGCCTGGGACTCGGTGCCTCTCTGTGACCCATTTACGTGGCTGATCCGTTCGGAATTGCAGTTGGCAATCAAGCGGTTAGAGTTTGTTATTGCAAACTGGTTTTGTTCACAACAGAAAACAAAGACAAAAGGATTGAAACAGAGAATGTTTGATCAAAATCCTGGAGCGTTTGCTTTGGTTGCAGCACATCGGTCCTGCTGTCCCAGTAACTCGTGCAGGGAGTGGGATCTCCTAGGGCCTCCCCGTGCGCAGGGCTCTCCCGCATTCCGCTCCAAGCACGGAGCTAAAATCCTCATGTGAGAATGGTCCTTGTTCCCCATGAGCTTGAAAGCTCTGGGAGCAGCTGACAATCTTCTATTCCTGTGAAATGCAGGGAGAGCTTTCGCTGACATCTCTCTCTTTCCTTCCTAGGATAAAGATAAAGTTTCTCTGACCAAGACTCCGAAGTTGGACCGGAATGATGGCGGCAAAGAGGTGAAAGAGAGAGCTACGAAGCGCAAGTTACCTTTCACTGTCGGAACAAATGGAGATCAAAAAGACTCGGATACAGGTACGGAAATTGCTTAGTCCAGCGTGCAGACGTGAGCCTGGCGCACGCGCAGGGCGTGTGGGTGTTCGTGCTCCTCCCGCTCAGGCTTTGTTGTAGTTGGGCTTTAAAATTCTGCTGAAGGACTTTGCTGTCTGTGAGCTGCGACGTTGCCTCCTCTCGAGGTGTGTGCAGGCGCTGCCGGGTAAATGTAGAGGCGCCTATAAACGGTGCTGATGCACAGGGGGCATGTCGCGCACTGTAAGGACCTCAATTTGCCCCGCTGGCTCCGTTTTCTGTGTTGGTCGCGTGTGTGGCTGCTGCACGCCCGTGCTGCTCGTCCTCGGTGACGCCGGGCAGTGGCACCCTGAGCTGGGTGGCAGTGCTCCGTGCTGCCAGCAAAGCCGGGGGACACGGGTAACAGCCAGGATGTTACCAAGCGTTTGGGCATTGCCGTGAGGACCTGCACGGTTCGCGCCCGGGGCCAGGCTCCCTTGGCATGGCGAGTTTGGCAAGGACGCGCGGAGGGACCTCGGTCTCCATCCGCTCTCACTTGTACAACGGGGCTGCGCCGTGGTGCCGCTCCGAGCGCTGCAAACCCCGCGCCGAGGCGGCCCTTCCCTGGGCCCTCCTCAGCCTGGGGCGGGAGCTGCTGCCGCCAGCATCGCTTGAGCCGCTGCCGCTGGGCCCAGCTGCTGCTGCGTCAGCTCTGAAAATCCTCTCCTTCAGAACGGCTTCTGGAGCGGAAACGCCGGCCTGACGGGCCCGTGCAGTTCACTGAATTGCGTTACAACCCAAACCGCGTGCAGCTGGTGCCTCCAGCCTGTGCGCGACGCGGTTCAGCGCAGCGGGAGCAGCGTCTCCCTGCTGTGCTCCTCCGTGGTGCAGCAGCTCCAACGGGCGCGGGTGCAGCCCGGGGTGTCCCTGTCATGCAGGTGATGGCAGTCCCGTCATGCAGGTGATGCGGTCCCGCGCAGAGCAGCTGCCGGAGGGGCAGATCTCTCCCGGGAGCACTGTGCAGCACTGGGGCTGCGTGCACTGCTGCAAACAGGTTGCACATGCAACAGAGCGGCGCGTTGTAGCATTCAGAGGCATTAGGGTCGCATCCCGGGGAGAGGACGGATTGCAGGGGACCCCAGCCACGGCGGGCAGCAGCTGGATGGTGCCGTGCACGGAGCTGAGCAGCCCAGGGGCATGGCATGGCACAGCACGGCATGGCAGAGCGTGGCACCGCACGTCGCGCGCTGCCGCTTGACTCACGGGCTGACTCAGAGGCTGCGGCTCCGGCGCGGCGCTCGCTCGGCCTCTTCCTGTGCTCGCGCCGAGCACATAAGCGCGCGCTGTGCCGCGGAGGGCCGCGCTGTGGAGCACGCCGCACCGCGCGGCGCTGCTGGCTTCACCCTGCCCAGCACCACGGCCGTATCGGAAGGGCTCGGGCTGCCGCTTCGCCCAAGTCTTGCAGCTCCTTGGAAGGGGAGTCGGGCTTTGTAGGAGAGCAGGGCGTAGGGAAGCCCTCCGGAGCACTTGGAGCCTCTGGGAGTGCTTCCTGGGAGTGGGAAGCACCGGGATGAAGCTGGGGTGAAACTCCCCTGCTCCTCCTGTTCCACAGCGCACACTGAGCACAGGGCCTGGGCGCTGCTCGTGGCCAGTGCCGAGGCGGCTCTTTCTGATGTCCCCCTTGGTGGCTCTCGCAAAACATCCGGATGGCATTGGGAAACCCAGCCCAGGCGCCTGCGCAGCTCCATGCCATCCCATAGGGCCGTTTCTGCTTCTCCTTGTCCCTCCTGTGCTTGTGGCATGTGTGGCGAGCGAGCCCTTGGAGCCGGCGAGCGGTGCCCGCGGTGCCTTGGCGTGGCGCGCACCGCGCCGGAGCGGCGATGCCGAGACAGGGAGCCCGGCACGGAGGAGAGCCAGTCTGCCCCGCTGCTGAGGCCGGGCCGTATGAGAGAGCCCCGCGTGACGCAGGGATGGCTCTTAACTTGGCTCTTAGTTCCTCAGCCGACACCTCGTGACTCGAGTTGCGGCCGCGGGGCCGGGCGCTGCCGTTGCTGCCCTCCCCGACAGGCACCCCAGTGTGAGCAGCCCGGCCAGCCCTCCCTGCGCGCCGGAGCGTTTGCACAGAGCAGACTGGAAACTGCCTACGGAAGGCCCTAGTTCAGGCTCCCGGCACCCAGCTCCTTCTCCCCGGGCCTTTCCGTGCTGCAGGAACAGCCAAACGAGGCAGGTTCCTGCGGAGCCGGGGACCGCGGGCTCCCCGCGCGGTGCGGCACCGCAGGGCTCGGCGGCGGTGGGCGAGCCGGCGCCGCGGCTCGCGAGCGCTCTCTGTTGCTGCTTTTAGATGCCTCCCGCTCTGTCCATGCCGTGGGGGCATAAGGCCGTGCTCGCTCCTCCCAGCACCATGGCATGACACGGAGGCTCCTAGAAGCGACATGGCAGGTACGGTACCGTCAGTGGCCGCCGTAGGGACTTGCTTCCGCTGCCTCCTGCGCAGCTCTTGGAAGGCGGGGGGAGAAGGGAGTGACACAGGGAGGGGGACACAGCCAGGAAAACGGTTCAAAGGTGCCAGGAGAGGCCCCTCGTGCTGGGCCAGGCTCTGGGAGCGAGGCCGGAGCCACCGTGAGGATGCTTCCTTCACCGGACACTGCTTTAGTGTGTGCCAAACCCCCGTGCGCTCGGAGAGCTGCCCTGAGCGCTTCGCTCCGCAGCGAAGGTACCGTTTGCTCCTGAGCACGGTCATGGGTGAAACCTTCCCGTCTTTTGTGTCTCGTTGCCTCGCAGAGAAGCAGGGCCCTGAGCGGAAGCGCATCAAGAAGGAGCCCGCCACGCGCAAGCCCGGTCTGCTCTTCGGAATGGGCCTCTCCGGGATCCGCGCCGGCTACCCGCTCTCCGAGCGCCAGCAAGTGGCTCTGCTCATGCAGATGACAGCAGAGGAATCTGCAAACAGCCCAGGTGAGAGCGGAGGCGCGGGTGGGCGCTTGCAGCGAGCCCGTCCTGGGCACCCCGGGGACCAGCTGCCACCCCAGGCACTCGCTGATGTCACTGTTCCCTGGGGTCTTGCAGGGTGCCAGGCTCGTGCCAGCACCTCGGGTTGTGCTAGCAAAGGAGCAGTGGGAATAAAAGGCAGCATCTCGTCCTCTTTGAGCAGTTAAAAGTGTTTCTTCCTGCAGGAGGGGGTTGGAATGGGTTTGGGATTTTAGTAATTTTATCTGCTGCGTGCGCAGCCCCCACTGCGCTGCCCGTGTGTCCCAGCACGGGTGCTGCTGGCTTTAGCTGCCCGTTTTGTTGTTCTTGGCACGAATCGAGCAGCTCTGGTGACTGCTGCTGGGGGCGGCGGGCGAAGGCAGCGGCGGCTCCCCCAGGGAAGGGACTCTGCCCTCCCGAGGCTCTTGGACCTCACGTGCCCTCGGTGAAAGGGATGAGGTTTGGAGCAAGGGGATCCTCATCGTGGCATTACTGCCCCCAGCCTTGCCAAGGCCTGCGGTTAGTGCGAGGTGCCCTCTCCCTCACTGCTTTCCTTGCCTCTCCGTGCACGTCCAGCCTGGAGGCACCGGGAATTACATTGCAAGAGCTCCCTCTAAGGGCTCATCCTCCCGTGAGAGGCAGCTCCTGACGCCCTTTCTCTCGCCCCTGCAGTTGACACAACACCAAAGCATCCCTCTCAGTCCACAGTTTGTCAGAAGGGAACTCCCAACTCTGCCTCCAAAACCAAAGATAAAGTCAACAAGCGCAACGAGCGGGGGGAGACGCGGCTGCACCGCGCCGCCATCCGGGGGGACGCCCGGCGCATCAAGGAGCTCATCATCGAGGGCGCCGACGTCAACGTGAAGGACTTCGCGGGTAAGGGCACGGCTTCGCTGCCCAGCGCGGGCACCGGCGCTTCCTCGGGCCCCTCTCCGTCCCCTTGCTGCTTCCCTGCTATACGGGGTCACCTTGGGAGTCCGGAGGAGATTTTGCAAAGGGAAATGGGCTGCTTTCACTCCTGTTTCACCCAAAACATAAGAAGTTGCGTGCACAAAAATATTGAAAACGCAAGATTTGTAAAAACGTCGCTCCGGAGTTCAATGGTGAATGGCTACGGCCCTCGGATGCTGTTTGGCACGTGAAGACATGAGCGCAGCTGAAGGGAGCTGTGCTCGGTGCACCGTGCTCTGGGGAGCCTCCGAGCTGCTCCGGAGGCAAATCCATGTGGGCAAATGCTCGGGGCTTTCCGAACCTCAGCTCCTCGCCCAGCCGTGACAGCATCCTGTCTCCTGCAGCTCTTGCTGCTGCTGCTGGGCGTTTTGGACAGGTCCGGACGGGCTGGATCCGCACATGCCGGGGCAGCAGGAGGGCACAGGCTGCGGGAAGGGCTTGGTCCTGCAGCAAAAGGGCAGTCATGGGAAGCACCACGTTGCTCCCACGCGCTTCCAAGAGCTCGGTTTTGCTCTCTGCTGCTCTCACAGCACAATTTGCTGCTATAAATATCTCTGCACGTCCTCCGCCCGTGCGATGAACATCAGCGCTAGCCCCGAGTATCGGCTCTCACGATTCGGTCGCAGGTGCCCCGTCGCAAGGCTCCCACGGCGCTATCAGCAAAGTGCTAACAGAGCCCTGCGTACTTGCTGGGGAACTTCAAAACACTTCAGGCTTGAAAATAGTCTGTTTGAACATGATAAAGCGGATCGCTGGGTACTCTCCGGAGGTTTGTTTGGGAAGCGGAGCGCGGCTGCTCGGCGGTGCCTGCGGCCAGGGCTGTTTGCGGTGGCAGAGCCGTTTGCTTTGAGAAGCTGGTGGAAAACATCGGCTGGGCCAGGAATGTTTTTCCTTTCTCGCCGTGTGCTGCTGTGCTGAGCAGGTGTCTGCTTGCAGGCTGGACGGCGCTGCACGAGGCGTGCAACCGGGGCTACTACGATGTCGCGAAGCAGCTGCTCGCCGCGGGCGCCGAGGTCAACACGAAGGGCTTGGACGACGACACCCCGCTGCACGACGCAGCAAATAACGGGCACTTCAAGGTTGGGTTTTGTTGCACTTTGTGACTGGTTTTTAATAAGAATTTCCCTGCCCTGGTGCTGTTATGTGTTTTACTCCGTGTTCTCCTTTACAGGAGAATGGGACATTTTTCTTCCAGTGTAGCTTCGCCTTCTTCCTTCCTTCTCTCCTGCCCAAATTAATTCACATTGCCATTTTTTGTCGTCTTCTCAGCAATTCTTACTGTCCTAAGACCTGTCCTTTGGCCCTAGGAGAGGCTGCTCTGTAGCTCGAGGACATCCCCCTTTTTCTTGCATGTCTGAAAGCTCTGCAAAAAGCCTGGAACTGAAACCTCTCTATGAGCATCTTCATGTTGACGTCTCATTTTGTGTTTCCAGGTGGTGAAATTGCTGTTACATTATGGAGGGAATCCTCATCAAAGCAACAGGAAGGGAGAGACCCCTTTAAAAGTAGCCAATTCTCCCACCATGGTGAATCTGCTCCTGGGCAAGACCACGTATCCCTCTAGTGAAGAGAGCTCAACAGGTGAGATTGACCTTGGTGTGCACACGGGAGTGATGTTGGTGGCCTGCAGCTGTCTGTTAACACAGATGCATTAAGAGGACAGTGAAGTTAGACTATATCAGAGTATCTGCAGGGCCAGGAGTCCGTCTGTAGCTGTAACTCACATTCAGACAACATAAACAGCCTTTAGCTCCGGAAGCTCTAGCTGTTTGCCCTGCAAACCTATATTGAGATCGCTTGCCTGGTGCATTCAAGCTGTAGCATTGGAAGCCAGTGGCAGGTGAATGGAGGTCTTGCCTTTAAAATGTCACTAATATCCCAGCTTGTTGACAGGCCGTGCTCCCAGGGCTGCGTGTAGCTGAGTGCACCGGGGAGCCTGCCCTGCGAGTGCCACCATCGTGGCTGTCCTGGACGGGAAGGGTTGCGGCTTTTAGGCAGTTCTCAGAGGAAAAAACACTGAAGCCTCGTGGGGAGTCCTGGCCTGCCACTCTGTTTGCACCATTGTCACCCTGTTAACAGTTTTTTCTCTCGTGCACCCTGGACGTTGCTCTCGGGAACATCCCTTGCAGGTTTGACACTGAGCAACTCTTCCTTTCGCAAAGATCTTCCAGCGTGTGTTTTGAGCTCTTAGCTGCATCCTTAACAAGGCCAAGGGGTGGCAGGGCTGTCCCCGAGGGTTTGCAGCAGCCTGTGATGATGTTCCCTCCCCAGGGCCTAATGCGCTGTTCTCTTCTCTCTGCAGAGACCTCGGAAGAGGAGGATGCCCCTTCCTTCGCTCCCTCCAGCTCTGTTGATGGCAATAACACAGACTCAGAGTTTGAGAAGGGCTTGAAGCATAAGCCCAAAGCCCAGGAGCCCCCCAAGACCATCACCCCCGTGAAGGACGAGTACGAGTTTGATGAGGACGACGAACAGGACCGGGTGCCGCCAGTCGATGACAAACATTTGCTGAAAAAGGATTACAGAAAAGAGACTAAAGCAAACAGTTTCATTTCCATCCCCAAAATGGAAGTGAAAACGTATACTAAAAATAACACAATTACACCAAAGAAAGCTGCCCACCGCATCTTATCGGACAGCTCGGACGAGGAGGAGACCAGCGTCGCTGTGGGGACCACGGAGAAGCTGCGCCTCTCGACCCACTCGATATTGCCCAGCAGCAAGATCCGGGAGCCCGCCAGCACCAAGACGCAGAAGGAGAAAAGCAAAGTAAAAAAGAAGCGGAAGAAGGAGGCTAAAAACAAAGAGGTTCGGTTTGGCAAAAAAAATGACAAGTTTTGTTCCTCTGAATCAGAGAGTGAAAACGTGGAGAGTGAGGAGGATGATAGAGACTCTCTTCAGAGCTCTAGCTGTGTAAAGGACTCCAGGCTAGTGCTAAAGGAATCCTCCTTGTTTAACTCTCTGTCTGCCTCATCGACCTCTTCTCACGGGAGTTTAGCTTCCCAAAAACATAATGCTAACCTTACAGAGCAGCACTCCAAGCACTGGAGGACGGACAATTGGAAAACCATATCTTCCCCGGCTTGGTCAGATGTCAGTTCCCTGTCGGACTCCACGAGGACGAGGCTGACGAGCGAGTCAGACTACTCGTCCGAGGAGTCCAGCTTAGAGTCGCTAAAGCCGGTCAGGAAGAAACCAGAGCACAAAAAGAAAAGCAACTCACACAACACCGTCTCGGAGAAGAAGAATTCATTCCATAGCAATGTGGACGGAGCAATTCCAAAGCTGGACAAGGAGGGCAAGGTGGTTAAAAAGCATAAAACAAAACACAAACATAAAAACAAGGATAAGGGACAGTGCCCCATGAGCCAAGACCTTAAAATAATCAAAACATTTTCCTTTGAGTTTGAGGACTCTAAACAAAAGCCTGAGAAAGGCTTGATAGTAGAGACAGAAACTCCGGTCGAAAATAAATTGAAAGTATTAAAACACGAGCGGGAACATTGTAAGAAGGAAGAAAAACTCCCCAAAGGTAAAGTGGAGGAGAAGGAGTGGTTGTTTAAAGATGAGACTGGAAAATCCTCGAAAGAGGAGAAATCGCTAAGAAAAGTCAAAGATGGTAGTAAAGACCTAAGCAAATCCTTCAGAGAAGGGTTGAGTAAATCAGAAAAAGAGAAGCCCGTAAAGGAGAAGTCTCCCAAAGAGGAGAAGCCCAGGATACACAAGGAGGAAAAGAAGAAGAAATCAAAGGACAAGCAGTCCAAATCCGAAAAGAAGAATGACCTGAAGGAGGAGAAAGCTTCTAAACTCGAGAAAGAAAAATCCTTCAAAGAAGAGAAAGAAAAATGCAAAAAAGAAAAAGTTTACAGGGACGAGTCTGGCTTTGATGAGTTCAATAACAAGGGCCAGTTTGCCGAAAGCGAGGACACAAAGTTCAGCCTCTCGGATGACCAACAAGAGAGGTGGTTTTCGGACTTGTCATCTGATTCCTCCTTTGATTTCAAGGGCGAGGATAGCTGGGATTCCCCGGTGCCAGACTTCAGGGAGATGAAAAACGACAGCGTGGCGAAACTCATCATAGAGCCCGTGAAAGAGGAAATCAAAGACAAGAAAAAGGAAAACAAATCGAAAGAGAAGAAAGAATACAACGAGAAACGGAGTGAAAAGGACACTTTCTCGAAGAAGAAAGACAGAGACTACACGGAGAAAAACTCCGAGAAGAAGAAGGACCAAACGGAAAGGCACAAAGTTGCTCCTAGTTATTTGCCTGAAAAGGACAAGAAAAGGAAGGATTCTGCAGAAAACGTCAAAGAGAGAAAGGAAAAAGATACAAGTGAAACCAACAAAGATAGAAAAGATTCCTCTGATAGCTCTAAGGATAGAAAAGATGCCAAAAGCAAACAGGAGGAGGCCTATCGCGACGAGTTTAAGGACTACGGCTGCGAAACGTTCTTCAAGGACAAGTCGGACCCCGAATTCAGCAGCAAAAACCTGGAGAGCTGGGACAGGCACCACTCCGGGAAGGAGAAGAAAGAGGCTCCTGATAAGGAAAAAAAAGAAAAATCGAAGACGGACAAATACAAGGACAAATCCAAAGAAGGGGACAAGGAGAAAACCGAAAAAGTTGCTCCTGAGAAAAACCTGAAGGACAAAGAACTAGACAAAAGTTTCAAAGAGAAAAAAGAAACGAAAGAGAAGTACAAAGAGCTGCACAACAAGGACAAGGAGAGGAAGAGTTCGTTCGAGCAGCTTAAAGAAAAGAAGGAGAAAAACTTCTCTGTGGATAGAGACGACTTCTCTGAGAAAAAGGAGGAGAAGAAAGGCAAGGAGAAGAGCTGGTACAGCATCGCGGACATCTTCACGGACGAAAGCGAGGACGAGAGGGACGACTACAGCCTGACGGGGTTCAAAGTGGGCGAAACGGTGGGGAGCGACCTGCATCGGCTGGAGAGTCTGCAGGAGAAGGAGGAGGGAGCCACCGAAAAGGAGCTCTACGCCGACAAACACCGCAAGTATTCCTCGGACAGGCAGCATTCCGGGGAGAAGCAGAAGGAGAAGGACTCCAAGGAGAAGAAGAAGGACAAAGGAACCTCGGAAGGCGGCAAGGAGAAGAAGGAGAAGAACTTCGAGAAACACAAGGAGAAGAAAGATTCCTCCGAGAAGTACAAGGACAGGAAAGACAGGACATCCATCGACTCCACTCAGGAAAAGAAAAACAAGCAAAAGGTCCCGGAAAAAGCCGAGAAGAAGCACGCCAGTGACGATAAGGTGAAAAACAAGCATAAGGAGAAGGGGGATAAAGAGCATTCCAAAGAGAAGAAGTCCTCCAAAGGGGGAGAATCCGAGAAGAGCCTGCTGGAAAAGCTGGAGGAGGAGGCTCTGAACGACTACAGAGATGACTCCAATGATAAAATCAGCGAAATCTCCTCCGACAGCTTCACGGACAGGGGACAAGACCCAGGGCTGAGCAGCCTCTTCGAATCTTCCAATCTCTCTCTTGTTGACGCCTCCGAAGAAAAATTCAAAGATTCTCTGCCCTTGCCCTGCCTGCAGGACAAGCTCAAGGAGAAGGAGAGACACCGACATTCGTCATCTTCCTCGAAGAAGAGTCATGAGAAGGAAAAAGCCAAGAAGGAGAAAACAGAGAAAAAGGAAAAAGCGGAAGAATTTAAAGAGTCCAGTAGCAGAAAGGATTCCAGCCATTATGAGAAGGATTTCTCTGTGGATGGGGAGGCTTTTAGCACTTCTTACAACATGAAGGCCGAGCCTGATGAGGAACCCGAAAAAGGCATCGAGTACTTATTTTCTGAAAAGAAAGAAAAAAATGATTGTGAAAGAGAACTGTCAAAGAAGGCAGAAAAAGAGAAGACTTACGGTTCCAGCAGCATCAGCACAGCGAAGGAGAAGAAGAAACGCGATAAACACAAGGAAAAATGGAAAGAGGAAAAGGAGAAGCATAGGGACAAACATGCAGATGGTTTCTTTAAGCATCACAAAGATGAACCAAAGTCAACACTTAAAGACAAGGACAGTCTTCAAGTTCCAACCTTTAAAGACAAATCGAAGGAGGAAAACGTCAAATTTGGTGAAAGCAAGCTGAAGGAGAAACTCAAGGAGAACCAAGAGAAGGACAAATCAGAGTCACTAAAAATCAGCAACGGCAATGAAAAAATAACCCTGTCCAAAGACACCGTCAAGAAGGACACCAGGCCAAGGGAGAAGCTTCTGGGAGACGGGGACCTGATGATGACCAGCTTTGAGAGGATGCTGAGCCAGAAGGACCTGGAGATCGAGGAGCGCCACAAAAGGCACAAGGAGAGAATGAAGCAGATGGAGAAAATGCGACACAGGTCCGGGGACCCCAAGCTGAAGGACAAAATCAAAAGCGCTGAAGAGGTGCGCAAGAGGAGCCTGGACCTGGCAACCAAGAAGCCGCTAACGCTGGACACGCAGCTCAAGGACAAGAAAATGAAAGAATTGGGGCCTCTGACTCCGATCCTGTCACCGGACAGCAAGGCGCAGCCCGCGGTTGGCACGGATTCCAAGGACTGGATAACGGGCCCCCAGCTGAAGGAAATCCTTCCCGCGTCGCCGCGGCCGGACCAGAACAGGCCGACGGGCGTCCCGACGCCGGCGTCCGTGGTGTCGTGCCCAAGCTATGAGGAGGTGATGCAGACGCCGCGGACCCCATCGTGCAGCAACGATGACTACACGGAGCTCATGTTCGAGTGCGCCGACTCGCAGCACTCGCTGCCCATCTCCACCATGTCCATGAACGCGTGTTCTCCGTCCTTCTTCGACCGCTACGCGAACGTCTCCGGCGGGCTCCCGGAGAACCCCAGCCAGACCCCGACGCGCACCATCCCCTCCAGCAACCTGTACCGCTCCATCTCTGTCGATATCAGGCGGCCGCCCGAGGAAGAATTCAGCGTGGGAGAGAAGTTTTTCCGGCAGCAAAGTGTGCCGGCAACGTCAAATTACGACTCTCCGGTGCAGCATTTAATGGAGGAGAAGGTTCCCCTTCCGCCTGTTCCCGCAGAGAAGTTCCAGTGTTTGTCTCCTGGGTATTATTCACCGGATTACGGGGTTTCGTCACCTAAAGTGGAGGCTTTGCACTGTCCCCCGGGAGCTGTGAGCGGAGTTGCGCAGTCGCCCGAACGTGTCTTTTCTGGTTTACAAGCCAAATCGTCCCCTTCGCACCGCGATGAACTGCTGGCGCCTTCCGTGGAGAGCGCCCTTCCTCCAGACCTGGGCATGCCGCTGGACACCACGGAGGAGCAGCAGGCCACCGCCTCCATCCTGCCCCCAGAACCCACCTTCTTGCCCCCCATCGAAGAAAACCATTTTGGTTCGGCCATGCCGGAGCAAACCAGCATGGACTGGGACAACCCTGCAGCGAGGAGCGCCGACGCCGCCGTTCCGCCCAGCCTCATCGGCAGCGCCGCGGAGCACCCCGTCGGCTGGGCCGTGAGCTCGGAGCTTCTCCTGAAATCTCCCCAGAGGTTTCCTGAGTCCCCCAAACCGCCCCTGTGTTCCCTAGAGCCGATCCATCCCACGCCAGTAGCCTTCATTCCCGCCGAAGCGCCGTATCCCGTCTCCCCTATATCCTACCCCCTGTCGGTGTCCGAACCGGGCCTCGAGGAAGTGAAGGAAGATGCCGAGGAAGCAGTTCCAGGAGAAATAGCGACCGCGGCTGATGAGCAAGCGCCGTACATGTCCCCTACTAGATTAGACACGTTCTTCAATAACTGCAAGCCTCTTCCAGAGGAAGCACCGGAGATTCCTCCCGAAGCCCCTTGCATGCCGACAGAAACTCAGGCAGAAGTTGTTAAGACGCCAGAAAACAGCTATTTGGAGACCAGCAACGCTGCACCCGCAAACACCGAGGAGCCCGTGACGTGGCCTGACCCATTCACCACCGCGGAGGATGATTTGGACCTTGGCCCCTTCTCGCTCCCGGAGCTGCCGCTGCAGCCCAAAGATGTTCCGGAGACGGAGATGCCGGAGGCAGAGCCCGTGGAAGAGGGTCCCGTGGCCGCGTCCGAGGCGAGCGCTGGGGTTATCAAAGCGAGCGCGGCCGTGCTACCGGGCAGCGAGCAGGAGGAGCCGCCGGCCGGCCAGCCGGCCCCTGCGCTGCCCGCGGAGACGGAGCCGCAAGCGGAGGAGCCCAAACCGGAGGCGGCTGCGCAAGAAGCCACCTCGGAAGTCCCGAATGCACCTGCCGAGAAGGGCCTGGAGGAGCCGGCCACGCAGATATTCCAACCGAGCTCCTCGGAGCCTGCCCAGGCGGAGAGCAAAGAGGTGGAACCGGCTCTGGAGGACGTGTCCCCTTCCAGCGCGGTGGCGGAGAGCAACTCCCAGAGCTGCCCCGCGCCGGGGACTGTCCCCGAGAGCGGCGGCGCGCAGGATGGGGCCGCGGCGCCCGGCGGCGGCCAGGCGGCCCCTGTGCAGGCGGACGCACCGCCGGGCAACGCTGCCGCCGCCGAAGTCACCGAACCGGCGCAGAAATCGGTGGCAGAAGTGCCCAAAGCGCCCAAAATCGAGGAGATTCCGCAGCGGATTACCAGGAACCGGGCTCAGATGCTGGCCAACCAAAACAAGCAGAACGCTGCGGCTGCGGAGAAGGAATTTCCTCCCGTTTCTGCACCTGCCACGCGTGCCAAAGGCCGGATTACGGAGGAGGACGATTCGCAGACTCAGCACCCGCGGAAACGGAGGTTCCAGCGCTCCAACCAGCAGCTGCAGCAGCAGATCAACACCTCCACCCAGCAGACGAGGGAGATGATACAGCAGACACTGGCAGCTATTGTGGACGCTATAAAACTGGATGACATTGAACCCTACCACAGTGACAGATCCAACCCCTACTTCGAGTACCTCCAGATCAGGAAAAAGATTGAGGAGAAGCGGAAAATCCTGTGCTACATCACACCGCAGGCTCCTCAGTGCTACGCCGAATACGTCACCTATACCGGCTCCTACCTGCTGGATGGCAAACCCCTAAGCAAGCTGCATATTCCAGTGGTGAGTCCCTTCCCCACCTCGCTTCATTCTGCACGTTAGGTCACAGCACGGGGGACTGTCCCCTCCCGTGTTGCCACCAGCACGAGCATGTTGTCCCCTAACATGGGGGAAGCCCCGACGTGTCCCCAGCCACGGTGACAGGGCTGAAATGTGGGAAGGGGATGGCAGTGTGCGGAACGCTCCCTCAGAGACCCTTGAATTTTTGCAGTCGGGAACCTTTGCTTAGGAACCTAAGGTATTTTGAGGCTTTAGTTTATATGAATTTGAGGCCAGAAGGCAAAATTGCTTTTACAAGCAGCATCATAATAGGTCCATGAACCTGGGAGACTGTAGGGAGCAGACAGCTGCTCTACCCCCTGCCTTCCTGTCACTAAAGCTTCAATATTTGACTGGTCCCTCCTTGGCGCTGGGGCCAGTTTCCTTGCTGCTGCCTGAGCAGACTTTGCTAATACAAACGCATCCATAAAACTGGTGCTCCGGGCAGGAAATCTGGGATCCAGGCTCTAGGATGAGGGGGTCGGAATGCCCTGCTGGGCCAGACCGGTGCCGCTGCAGCTGGTGCAGCAGATCCCGCTCCACCGGCCTTACTTTTACCTGTCCAGGACAGCAAGGTCCGTGCAGGAACCTCCGGAAGGTCCTTTTTGCTTTCCTAGAATCGTTTTTGCCGCTATAACATGCGTACAAGGAATTTTCTCTCTGGGAAAAACAGTCGGGTTCTCCTTTCACACCAAATTTGCCTTGTGGGGTCTGATACATCCTGCTGTTTGGGAAGCGGTGGCTGTAGGTGCCCAGACCGAGCGCATCGGGAAGGGGAGATCTCCCCCGGCTCTGAGCCACGTGGAAAAGCGAGAGATGAAAATGCAGAGCCTGTTGCTGCAGCGGGAGCAGCCTTGGCACGGGGCGGGTGCTTGGCGGGTCCGCGCGCTCCCCGGCCCCCGTAACGCTGTCCGTGCTGCAGATCGCGCCGCCGCCGTCGCTGGCGGAGCCGCTGAAGGAGCTCTTCAAGCAGCAGGAGGCCGTGCGCGGGAAGCTGCGGCTCCAGCACAGCATCGAGCGGGTAAGGCGGCGCGCCGGGCCCTTCCCGCCGGGAGGAGGCCGGGGAACTGGCGCTCACCGCGGCCTCCGCTCTTCCCCAGGAGAAGCTCATCGTGTCCTGCGAGCAGGAGATCCTGCGGGTCCACTGCCGGGCGGCGAGGACCATCGCGAACCAGGCCGTGCCCTTCAGCGCGTGCACCATGCTGCTGGACTCCGAGGTCTACAATATGCCGCTGGAAAATCAGGTCAGGACCCGCCGCGGGAGCGCCTCGGGCCCCAGGGAGGTGGCTTTTCCAGCAGAAAGGAGGGAGGGACGTTACTAAAGCTCCTCAGGGACCTCCTGCACACGGGTGCGGGGCACAGGGACCCTGCCCAAAGTGTCCCTCGGTCACGGGAGGGCTCGAGTCGTGCCGTAGCCCTGTGCGTGCGGGAGCACCGCGCCTCTCCAGCACCAACGGAGACTCTCGGTTATCGGGACCCTCAGGAGCCGCTGCCCTGTGCGTGGCCGGGACCATCTGCACATTTTATTTAACCCTGGGATAGGGCACTGGACACAGCCTGCGCGGCCACGGCTGCTTCCAAAGCAGAGCCAAAGCGCCGCCTGATTCCCTTTCCCCATCTTTTCCCTAGGGAGATGAAAACAAATCGGTGCGGGACCGTTTCAACGCGCGGCAGTTCATTTCGTGGTTGCAAGACGTGGACGACAAGTACGACCGCATGAAGGTGAGAGGCGCCCGCTGGCGGCGGCCGCGGAGGGGAGCGCGGGGCTGGGAACGGGGCGGGAAGCGGGAGCCGGAGGCGCCGCCGCGTCCCGCTCACCCCTTGTCTCCCGCGCAGACCTGCCTGCTCATGCGGCAGCAGCACGAGGCTGCGGCGCTCAACGCGGTGCAGAGGATGGAGTGGCAGCTGAAGGTGCAGGAGCTGGACCCCGCGGGGCACAAGTCGCTGTGCGTGAACGAGGTGCCCTCGTTCTACGTGCCCATGGTGGACGTGAACGATGACTTTGTGCTCTTGCCGGCATGACGGTGCGCAGCCAGGAGACGTCACTGAACACGGGCGAGGACGGGAGCCCTCCGAGGTCGGGCGGTCGAGCTCACATTCACCCTTACCGCTTGCTGATGAATCCCTGGTCAGAGGAGGAGGAAGCAGCTATCGGCAGACAACTAAACAGCGAGAAAACAAATTGCACTTTCTTCACCGCGCGCCCCTCGCTCCCGGACTGAGGCAGCTCCGCTGGGCAGGGGCCGGGGGGCAGCGGGGCCGGCACCCGGCCCTCGACGAGACTGGCCGGCGCGCGGGGAGGAGGCCGGGGCCGCCGCGCGCTTCATGTACTTGTGAACACGGTGATTTCCAAGCTCTCTGTTTTTCCAAGCGCTCCGCGGAGCTCCTCGAGGAGGAGAAGCCGCAGGAGGAAACTCCGGGGGGTGGGGGGGGTTGTGTGA
>JAWLRI010000897.1:1235756-1277876 GCA_034781795.1 Crypturellus tataupa | reverse complement strand
ACCGGCCACCGCGGCGGCTCTTGGCCCGCGGTGCCGCCTGCCCCGTGGGGCGCTGCGGGGCCCACAGCTGCCCCCCACGTGCACGGGTGCCTCTGGGGCACTGCAGCCCCAGCGCGGCCGCTGCAGGAGCTCCCCGTGGCACAGGGGAGCGGGGGGTCCCTGGCAGGGCCCTGCGCGGTGCCCGTGTCCCCGTCCCTGTGCCCGTGTCACCATCCCCGTGTCCCCGTGCCCATGTCCCTGTCCCCACGCTGGCGGCACGGGCACCACGCGAGGCTGCAGCACCAGGTGGCAGCATCGGCCCGGCCATGGGCGCAGCGCGGCTGCAGCGCGGGCGCCAGCCCTGCACAGCGCATGGGGCAACGCTGCATGGGCGCCCTGGGAGCCGGGGGCGCTTGGGGGGACCCTGGGGACACCCTGGGGACCCCGGCAGCCCCGTGTGGGCACAGGGGCCCTGCAGCATCGCGGCCGCACGTCTGGGCCTGGCAGGGGTCCATGCCTCCCCGCTGCCCCCGGTCTGCCCCCCATCCCACCCGTTTTGGGGAGAAATGTCCTGATTTCCTCCTGGGCGCTGGGCACCCTTCAGTGAGCACTGCGGGACACGGGACAGCCGGGTCCCTCATGTGCCACTCGGTGACCTGCTGTGCCCAAGGACACGGGGACAGCTTGTCCGTGGGGCTGGACATGGTTGTGGGACTGGACACGGCTGTGGGGCTGGACACGGTTTTGGAGCCACCTCCGCTGTCCCCAACACCCAAAGGCTTCGCTATGGGGCACTGTCCCCAGCCACCCGGGAGGAGGAGAAAGCCCAGCGGTGCCGCGCCGGGTCCCCGAGTCAAACTGCTCGTTCCCGTGTGTGACACCCAGGTGTTTTACAGTATTTGCTACCTGTGCTCATCCATCAGCGCGATCGATAGCGTTCCCGCGGAGTTTTATTAATGATCTTGTCAGCGGGCCGGTGCCGGGTGCCGGCGCTTGTCGAGAATGATAGATCATTAAGAGCTCTCGCCGCTATTTATTCTCCAGTGACCTTGTCTCTCGCCATTGTTGCTTGCTTAAGAGTTATGAATGTGAGACATGATAATTTGATATTGATCTATTTGGGGAGTTAAGAAATTTACTGCATCGCTGAGGTTTTAACAAAGGCTCCGCTCCGTCCCTCCCGCGCACCCGGAGCAGCCGGCGCTCGGCCCTGGGCTCCTGTCACCAGCCCTGTCCCCATCCCCATCCCATCGCTGTCCTTGTCCCCATCCCTATCCTGATCCTCATCTCCATCCCCATCTGCATCCCTGTCCTTGTCCCCATCCCCATCCTGATCCTCATCCCCATCCAATTCCCATCCCCATCTGCATCCCTGTCTCTATCCCCATCCTCATCCTCATCCCCATCCCCATCCAATCCTTGTCCCCATCCCCATCCCAATCTTCATCCCCATCCCCTTCCAATCCCCATCCCCATCCAATCCCCATTCCCATCCGCATCCGCGCTGGGAGCAGCTGGACCGCGGGCCTTGCTCTGCTTCCCACCTCCCTCCAAACCAATCCATGGGGCCGGCATTTAAACCACGGGAAGGGGCCAGGAGGGAGATGCAATTCCCAGGCCTCCGCGCAGCTGTTGTGGGCAGTTTCCCACTGCTTTCAGCTCAGCCAAAGAGCAGACCGGGACAAATCTTGCTTTTCCCGCTCTTTATTCCGCGGAGGAGGCCGGTGGCCGCTCTAGCCGGGGTAGAAGCGCTGCAGAAGCTCCTTCTTGTTGACCTTGCCCATCTGGTTGCGCGGGATCTCCTCCACCACCACGAGCTCCGTGGGGATGGCGTAGGGCGCCATGCTGCCCCTGCGGCACACCAAGGGCCACCCGCGTGTCCCCGCGCCGTGGGGACACTCTGTGGCCCCGCTCCTTGGGCACCGGGGAGCCCGAGCACGAACAAACCCTCCAAGTGCCCCGCGAGGAGCACGCGGGGGCCCCGTCACCGCGTGTCACCGAGCGGGGCCGGCGGGCAGTGTCCTGGCACTGACGCTAACAGGAGCTGCCAAGTCTGTCCCCCCTCCCCCCCCCGCCATATGGACGCGCTAACTCGGGATGGCGCCTGTCGCCGGGAAGCGGGATCGGAGGCGAACGCGGCAAAATGAATCACCGCGAGGAGGGACATGTGTCTTGTGCCAGGGAGCGCGGGGAGAGGGCCGGGGAGCGCGGGTGGCAGCTCCTATGGGGACAGGGACAGGGGGAGGATGTGCAGACCCCGGCAGCGGGGATACATTTGGGACGCGGGGACACGGATGCAACCGTGATTTTTGTTTTTGCAAATCCAGGGAAATCTGTCCTGGGCTGCCTGCACGGCCCCTGCTGCAATGAGTGCTCCTGCTGCTCGGAAAATAGCGCCAGCCTCACCAAAAATATCCCCCGCCTGAAGGAGGGCGCTGCCAGGAAAAGGAAGAATCTACTCTTATTATTTTTAAGGGAATATTAGCAATAAACCCAGTAGTTCTTCCTCATGTGGCAGCCCTGGCTGTCCCCCTTGATCCCTATTTTTCCCTGCGGCTGCTGCGGGCTCCTACCTGGCCCAGTCCTTGAGCTCCTTCACGGAGAGCATCTGCCCCTTGCGCAGCTGCACCACGGCGCTCACCCGCTGGCCCCACACCATGTCCGGGGGCCCGATCACGGCCACGTCTGCGGGCAGAGCGGGACCCACGGCGTGAGCAGCCCCCCAGGGACGCAAGCGGTGGCCCCGGTGGCACAGAGGGACAGGGCATGGGACGGCCGGGGCAGAGCGCGGGCGCCGTGCGTGGCACCGCCGCCGTCACCTGTGATGTGCGGGTGCGCGAGCAGGTGCCGCTCCACCTCCAGGGCACTGATCTTGAAGCCGCCGTTCTTGATGATGTCCACCGAGGTGCGGCCCTTGATCCAGTAGACGCCGTCCCTGAAGGCCGCCGTGTCCCCTGCAAGCACAGTGGGCCACATCAGAGGCCGCGACGGCGCGTCCCAGCAGATCTGTGTGTGCAATGGCTCTGCGCATGCGCATGCTTGCAGGTGTGCATGTGCACTCATAGGAGTGTGCATGTGCATGCATATGGATGTGCATACGCATGTGCATACTTGCCTGTGTGTATATGCATGCGCACATACATGCATGTGCATCGTTGCACGTGTGCATGCATGCATATCTATGCGTGCATATGCCTGCTTGCACGTGTGCACGCGCATACTTGCATGCCCATGTGCATGCTGACCACAGCCCGCCCCTTGCAGCCGCCTCGCTCCGGGATCCTCCTTGCTCGCGTCCCTGCTCCGAGCGGTGGCTCCTCACAAGTTCAGGGGGTGACAAGTGTCACCCCCCGCGCGCTCGTGAAGCTGTAACGCGGCCGTCCCCGCGAGCGGCGTCGCTGTCACCTCCCGCGGAGCCCGCTGCAGGTGTCACCGTGCGCCCAGGACAGCCGCGTTCGCCTCTGCCATCTGCTACCAGCCGAGCACCATCCGTGCTGTCCCCGTGCTGTCCCCACGCTGTCCCCGTGCTGTACCTGCCCCGCGCTGATGCTTGCACGGCCCCGGGACCGCAGTTTCCCTGACAGCTGCCGCCACCGCTACCTTTGGACGTGGTTCAAGCCGCTCCGCGGGCACCTCTGTGCGACACGTCCAGGGCTGCGCCGAGCCGCGCGCTCCGCAGGCTCCGGCACCGCTTGCGCTGGGGGCGTGCGGCACCGGAGCTCCAGGCTGTGCCGTGTGTGTGTATATCTATATATGTACTTATACATACATTTATAGACACATATATATATGAAACCTGCAGCAGGCTGGCACGAGTGGCCCAGCCTGAGCAAGGAGGGACAGGGGTGCCCGCACCGGGGCTGCCCTGTTGGGCTCCAGCCCGGCTCTTCGGGGAGCCTTTTCCCCCCAAATTCCCGGAGGAATCCGCAGAGCCACCCCCTCCTTCCGAGCCAGAGCCGGGTGCTCTCCCTCCTGCATGCCTGGGCCTGGGGAAGGGCTGTGCCCCCGGGAAGGGCCTGTTGGAAAGCCGGGAAGCCTCCGGGAGGCAGTGGGAAGAGCCGATCTTTGCCCTTCTCCGGTGCCTTTGAGCCGCGATCCCAAAGCGCTCCAAAGCGGAGCCTAATTAGGCAGAAAAGGGAACAGCTGGCAGGACGGCGCGGGATGCGGGGAACAGCCTCGCTCCGCTTCCCGGCATGGAGCAGCGGGCAGGAGGCTGCGCATCCGCCTCCGAGCCGGGATTAACTCCTCCGTGTCCCCCTGCTCCCCGTCGCTTCCCGAGGACGGAGCTGCTGCTCCCGCTCCGGAGCGGCCGCGCAGCAGCGGGACGGGCTGTTTTCCAGGAAGGAGCAGCCCTGGAGCTCCCAATCCCACCGTGCATCCCGGAGCGACGCGTCCCTGCTCATCCTGCACCGCGTGGGACTCGCGGGCTCCGTGCGCTCGCCGGCTACGGACACTCCTCCCCGCGACGGAATCTGCATCGATAGATCCCCATCTGCTCCCATACATCACGCCCTTCGCTCCAGTTTATTAGCTGGAATAAATCATAAATATTTCATTATCCATCAACGCCGCTCGACTCCCAGGAAGGCGCAATCCATCACGCCGCCACTCCGCGCGACCCGCCGCCACGCAAGAAGCTTTCCAGTCTATTAACCAAGATTGATACAGTGCGCGAGGACGGACTCGGGGAATTTATTTACGGAGCACCGGGAGCGCGAGGGCTCCGAGCACACGGGATGAACCGCGGCTCTTCCCTATAGACGGGGCGACCCAAGCAGAAAGCAGGAGCAAAGCGGCTCCGTGGCTGAGATGAGCGGATGGAGCGGCCGCTCTGTTCCCGATGGCCTCTCCATGCGCAGGAAGGTGCTCGCGGGATGCGCTGAATCCCGCTCCGTGCCCGGCGGGCTGGGATCGATCCGTGTGGCCCCGGCAGGGATGATGTATGGGCACGCGGCTACGTAATGAAATGCTAAATGACAGGCTAAATGACAGCGGCGACGCTGCCGTGATTTATGGCACGCAGGGAGTCACGTTTGTCACTGCTGGCAGCCACCTCGGCTAGGAAGAGGCTGCTCCGGAGGTTATGGCACCAATTGTAGTTAATTAACAGTAATTAGCGCTGTTGAAATCCAGGATTGTGGCCCCCTTGCAGAGGCCTGTTGTGCTGCGGGATGCGTCCCTCTCCCTCAGCTCATCCCGGTGACAGTGGGGACGGTGTAGGTGGAGGATCCTAGGGAATCCAGCTTTGTGAAATGCGGAGGTGATTTAATGGCTCACCAGAAAGGAACTAAATCTGTTAGAAGGGAATCGCTGCTTGTGTATGCACCTTGCCACGAGCAGCAGCAGCGGCAGGTGCGGGGCCAAGCACCATTTATTTACATCATAAAATTGCCAGGGAGATTTGCGGCTCGGGGCAGCCCTCGCTCTCGGCGCGCTCCCGTTTGAGCACTAAAACGGAGCCGGATCCGCTCCGACTTCCATGCTGGGTAAATGGGCAGTGCAAAACCGCCCATTTGCCCGGCTGTTCAGGAGCGCTGAAGGTCCCGCAGGACCCTGCAGGGTCCCTGTCACCAGCAGGACCTCCCGGGTGACAGGTAGGACACGAGCAGGCCGAGTGGAGGGAACCCCCTGATTGCCTGCAGCCACAATCACCACAGATGGGTTTGCCCAGAGGACAAGGCAGAAAGGAAAATGGGTAAGTAAAAATGAAAACCATTTTTTTCCCTTCACATTATCATTTAAATATTTAAAGAAATCCCCGCAGACAACAAGACGAGAAAGAAAATTCAAAGAGTCATAAATAAGTAATGGTCCAAGGTGGGGCAGCCCAGCCGAGCGCAGCTTGGAAGAGCGCGGCGATGCACGAATGGCTAAAAATAATAATTGTAATAATAAAAAGTGGACAAAAAGCCCGTGCTTGGGCTCTGCCCTCTGCAGAAGAGATGGGGATGGATTACAGGGACGACTGCGGTGATGGGGACGAGCACAGGCCGAGGGAAGCCTGGGTTTTACCATGCAGGGATGGACCGGTGCCACCAGCTTCAATCCGGATGCAACGGCTCCACATGGCCCAGAATTGGCCTCGAAGTACCGGAGGCTCCAGGAAAGCTGTTGGCACCGACGTTTGATACAAGCAGAGAGGAGTATGTGGAATAATAAGCATATTTGGTGCCAAAAGCTGCTCTCATTTACAGCTACAAAACTACAGTCACTCTCTGAACCGCTGGAAATAGCGCTCTCGCAAGCAATCAAGGAAATAGAAGGGTTTATTTCATTATATTTTAATGACCCTCAGACTTCCAGCCATGAGGAAATCTGACAATATCACATCCTTAGCACTCAGGTAGGAAGAACAACCACCGAGGCAGGAAGCAGAGGACGTGAATTCCCTCTGCTCTGTGCTGGACCCACATGTTTGTGCAGAAAACACCTCAAGGTTATAAAGCCATCCCTAAATAAGGCTAATACACTACTCACCAAGCCATCTTTGCACTTTTACATATAGAAATTCCCTTTAAATGAGGGCTGGGTGGATGCTTGAGCCCACATTACTGCTCGTGTGACTGCAGAGCAGGGCTTGAGGCTCCCTGGTAGGTGCCTGGAGCCTCCGTTCTGGCCCATGAAGATGCAGGATGATAATTCTTCCTAAAGCAGCACACAGAGATGCATTTGGGATGGCCAGGATTTTTTTGGGACCTTTCATTGGGCTCCAAAAGTTATAAAGTACTAACAAATTAAGCAGGTGAGCTTATCTCGTAGCTAACTCCTACTGCTTTTCTGCTCAATTAATCAATGATCAATCAAATGATCGATTCCTTAACGGAGAAGCGCAGGTGGAGCCTTGCACAGCCCTCGTGCCGGACCTGTGAGCTTGGAGCGCAAGGGACTGCAAAGGAAGCTCCTGCAGCCCGGACGGCTACGTCGCATCGTCTGCAGCACATCATAATTAAGGAATAATTCTTAAAAACAGAATTTGCATTAACTGAATTTATGCCTAGCAGAGCCACAGCAAACAAACAGAAAACCTGCAGATTAGGATGCTAATTAGATGCATTTCTATTTATAATCTGCTTTGCTCAGGCAAAAGGATTTTCTGTTTCAGGTGCCAGCGTTACACCCACGAATGCAACGATTCCCTCGGCAGGGAAACACCTGGAGATGGGCAAGTGCCAAGAGGGATTCATGGTGACGGGCCCAGGTAGGAGCTGCTCACTGCTGTGTCACTGCTCCTCGGTGACATGACGTGACAGGGCAGCCTGGCAGGAAGAGCTGATTGAGTCTGATCAGGGCTGAACTGCTCAGGATGTTTCTACAACCGCTGGATCCATTTGGTTTGACAAGCAGTTGTGCCAGCAGCTTTGCCTTGCTCATCATCATCATTGAAACCTCCAGAGAGAAGGGACCAAGGCGTCCCCAGAGACCCAGCCTGTCCCTTTCTCTCCCAATAACAACCTGGACTGACCTTATTCAATTCTTATAAGAATCATGTCCCAACGTCCTAGAACTCCTGGGCAATAGTGGGGCACATCCTTGGTGACCAAGTTCATCGGTCGCAGTGGAACAGCCTGAGCTGGGAGAGGGGATCACAGGGAAAGTGGTTGGTAGGAGCCTGGGGGTTTGTGAGCTGCATAAAGGGATCTAGCAGGAATTCTGCGATAAAACAGGAGTTGCCAATGTGAAAAACAGCTACAAGGTTGTATTTTAAACGCAGCTTAAAAAAGAAACCGAAAAGATCCGAGTCATCATTTTGAAATGCGCATCAACCAAGTTAAATAACTCTTACTTTCTTAACGACATATTAATCAAAGTGCATTGATCCCTGAATCAGATTCCACCACCACCAAACCTTCTATCGTCTCCATCCTGATGCATGCATTAAGAGAGTTTTATTCTGACAGCTACAATATAGCAATCAATAAAATCTTATTATATGGAGCCGAGATACATGGATTTGTTGCGGGATTTATGCCCCGCTTTCAAACCCAGCGCTATTTCATGTCTCAGCCTTAACCTGTAATTGAAAATAAATCTCCCCCAATACACCAGATTCTAATTTTCTGGATGTATGGGCAAATGTGAATGGAAGCTGGCCATTCCCCAGGGAGAAGGCTACTCCCCGATCGGATCACTTGTCTCAGCACAGATCCTGCCGGATTCCTATGGATTTTCCCTTCCTGTGCAGCGGGAAAAACACCCGGGCAAAGTGACAGCGCTTGGGCACCGCGTTTGCAATTCCAGCTCCTCTGTTCCTTGCTCGTGACTACGGAGGCGTTTGCCTGCCTGCAGATCGCTGCCTCCCGTGCAGATAACACGATCCGACAGTGCCGGAGCCTGAGCAACGGGAGCGCTGGGAAGCTGGGAGAACCACCGAGATCCGGAACGGCTGCACTGCTGGGAATTGCTATTTGCTTGCCGCTTTCCTCCAGCTCCCCGAGCGAGTTTGGGAGTTTTCCCTCCCTCTGCAGCCTCCTCGGGGTTTGCCTTGTTTTCCAGGGCTTGGATGCGTGACAGCAGGTGGAAATCCAGCAGCCTCTCTGGAAACGGCTGGGGGGCACTTTGATCTCAGCACAGCGTCGATACAATAAAAATAATCAAATTCACCCACATGGAAATGAGAGATGCTGAGAAATAGGCGGGCAACAGGGCAAATCTGAGGAAATGAGCACCAGCAAATCACCTGCACAGCACCGAGAGCTCAGATACTTCTGAAGAGCCAAGTGCTTGAATTCATCAAAAAGGCACAGCAGCATCACGCTCCCTTTCTGCTTTTTGTCTATAACATATACATACTTGTTCCTCCTCCAGCTGAAGGCACAAAGTAGGCATATTTGTAAAGGGTCTGCACAGGTTTCTTGTAAAATACACATAGGACACGTCCAGAGGGGGAGGAGATACAGGTTTGCAGCTCCTTTCCCATCCTACCATATCAGCAGCAGAGCAGGTTCCTGCACCAGTGACCTGGTGCCGGTGGGCAGAGTCTGCATCGTTATTTTCCCCTTCTATCATGGCCGGGAATGGCCATTCCCAATGCTCAGCGTGATGATGTTGTCCTGGGAAGACAGTTCCATGGCAAAAAAAGGGGGATTATAATAATAGGGCTGTCGGACAGAAAGGAAAATGACTGCTGCCAGTCTGCTGCCAACTGAGTCACTGGGGGGGTTCTATTCCCATGAGGTTTTCCCTGGGTAGGAAGACTTGCCTGCTCCACCATGTGAGCCTGGAGCAATGCACGGAGCCTGTGCTTAATAACTGCATCTCACCCCACAAAAAACCCCTTCCCTATTCTGCATTTGGCACGCAGAGAAGTCACACCACTTGGTGTTAGCAGTACAGCGGGTCCCAACCACTGCATACGTCTGCCTTCGCTCAGCAAAAAAAGGCCTTTCTAGGGACAGATTCACCACGAGGTGCAGCAAGAGCAACACTTTGTGCTTTCCCTTGCAGTAATTATTCTTCATTTGCTGACCTGCTGCTTTTTAGGATTGTCATTAGCAATCAGCAGAGTGCTAAATTAGAGCCGAGGAGTTATCCGCACCGTCTCCACGCTCACTCTCTCCAGATCTCACTCCTGCTCCAGCTGAGCGCACGCTTCCCCGTGTCCTTGACGCGCACGAGGGGACCTGGCCATGGCTGCCAATCACACCGTAGCCACTTCAGGCACGTGTCCCTGCCCCTGCGAGTGCCCCACACCGTGGTTATCCCTTCTGTCCTCCAGGGGCTCAGAAATACCCTCACCTTGGTTTCAAGAGCACCACGTGCAGCCTCACCTTTAAAACGCTGCCCTGCTACTTGCAACTATCCCTGGCACTTTGGGCTCCACTCCGGAGATGCCACCTCTGCTTAGCTCGGGTTAAGTCCCCCTGCAAAGGCCAGGCCACAAGAGCGAGCTACGACGAGGTACAAACTCGCTGGTACCCAGCGGCTTCTTCCATCACTTGCAGATTTGAGCTCTGGAATTGAAATCCCCATCCATTTCCAAAGGCAGCCCCGGATCAGCGGGCTGAGGAAGGGTCTCACTGCACAACTGCCTAAAGGAGTCTTGGAAAAACCAGCCTTGGCTACCTGGCATCTGCAAAAGATGGAGAAAGCAGTCAGGAGAAGCAAGGAAAGGAAGAAAGGAAGGCAGCGAGCGTGGGAAGGGAATGGGGAAGAAAATTAAAAGCCTGTCGTCCTCCTCAGACAGATACAAAGGATATCAAGGAGGAGGCAACGATGCTGGATTACTGCCGGGAATGTCTCCTAGGCATCCTCCGACCCGTCTCTAACCCCACGTGGCTGTCTCCACTCCCCCCCATTCCCATCTCGAAGGCTTCACGCAGCTAGCGAAAGGGTTAAGTTTAATTTATACTGATTTCTATTTAATATCATTCTCTCCCCGTAGGAGCCGGCAGCTGTGAGCTGATTGTACTCCCTCATTATGCAGTCTGTATCACTAATGGCCTGTGACAAAGGCATGCCATCTTCCAGGCCTTACCCCCGAGAGCCAATTAAACACACATACTCCCTTCCTGTTTGCGGCGCATTACAATGAAATTAAACTGAATCTCAAAATCATTTTCTCCTAAAGACATCTCTTTGCAATAATTAATGCATGCTATTCCTTTGCAGCTGAAATATTCATCAGGAGTGGTGACTAAAAAATTTTTCGACTTGATTGCCCTGCATGCAGCAGTGTCTGCTGATGCTCGAGTGGCACCGGCGCGGGGGCAGCACCGCTGGCACCCTGGCAGGGCAGCCCTGCACCGGATTCGGAAAAAAACATAATAATAAATTGCGTCTTTTTGGTAAATTGTCAATAAATAAGGCGATTGCAAAAGGCGGCATCAGAAATCCAGCCCGATGCTCTCGACTTGATGGCACTGCTGCCACATAATACAGAGGGAACTGGGAAAGTCAGAGCTGCCTCTGTGTTCGGGCACAGATTAGAAATCCTGCCCTGCTGCGGCCGCAAGATTAAGGGGCGGTTGGGCTGGGCACAGACCCCCGGCTCCGCGGCGGGCGCTTATCCCGTTATCCTGGCGCTCGGTGCCCACGGGAAGAGGGATGCGCCGAGATACCAACCCCTGCTCCAACGGCTGGCCCAAGAGCCGCCTCGCGGCACCGCTGCTCTCGCCACCGAACCGGGGCTGGTTTATTATTTAATCTACATTGCAGACGTGTCCCGGGGGACGGGGACCTCGGAGCGGGGTCCGCGCTCTGCCCCTGTGCACTGCGTGGAGGCGTCACTCGAAGCCCATCCCTTATTCACGGACTGTCACCAAGATGCCCCTTGGGAAGCGTCTTCAGCCAAGGATGCCCCTGAATTTGTTACCCCGCATTCTTGGCAAGATTAAGAGCTCTGCTGTGAGGACGCAGCACCCCAGCCACAGGGGTTGCAGGTAAGCATGGTTTTGGTCGTGTTCACCGTTATCAGAGCTGAGTTAAAACAGGACTTGTTTTCTCCTGTGTGCGAACGCTTGTCGTAAACCTACCGAGACGCAGGACCCAGCTGCTGGACCCATGCTACTGCATCTGCTGGTGGGGGCAAAAGAACCAAATGCAGGAGGTTTTTTCATCCCTAGAACGTTTGATATTTCAACAACGTTTCCCACCTTTAATCAAAAAAGGCATCAAAAAGCGCCATTCTGGCAATTTCAAAGCCCCAAACCTCTCCCAAACTGAAGACACCAGTCATGGTTCTTCCCCAGAAAGTTCCCCTTTCTGTGAATTACTGTTTTCTGTCTGCAACATAAAAGCTCCCTGAGATGCTCCCAAGTGATCCCAGTGGCCGGACTTCAGAGACCACCGCTGTGCAGATAATGTTGCCCATGCACTGGGCTTTCCCCACACAAACCCTGTGTTGCTGATGCTTGCTGTGACGGTGATGGGGACAGAACCATCGTGCGAACGGGACGCTGCTGATCTCTCTCCTTTGTCACTCCCAGGCCACCCTCCCGCAGGGACCCCCTTCCGGTACCTGTTTTGAACCAGCCGTCGGGCGTGAAGGCGTCTTTGGTCTCTTTGGGTCTGTTCCAGTATTCGCGGAATACCGAGGGCCCCTTAACGAGAAGCTCCCCTTCCTGGCCCTCGAGGCCCGGTGTCACCTGGAACACACAGAGAGTCACTGCACCCCGCCAAGGGCAGCACGGGGTCCCCATGCGCCAGCGCGGCGGTGACATGGCCGGGATCAGCAAGGAACGAGCCTCCCGCTCTGCCCACCGATGGGACCTCTTTCCTTAGGGGGACAAGAGCCCACGTGTGTGTCTGCAATGCTCAGAAATGCTGAAAATTCACGTCTGGGTTATTTGCGTGTGGAATGCAACCGCAATCCAGAGTGTTTCACACTCCTCGTTCCTTGTAACATCTCGAGCAAGGACACATCCTGTCCCGGAGCACTGCTGCATTCCAGGCCTGTGGATCTAGCAGGGAGAGCAGCACGCTTAGAGGGCTAGCAGATGGCTCAGCCTTTGAAGCAGCAACCGTGCGGGGACACTGGCCACCAGCTGCACCGCTTGGCACTGCCAGGGAGCTGCAGCTGGGCACAGTGCGGGCAATGCCAGACCAGAGACACCCGGCACCACCGCCTACCCCAGGCCGAACTGCTGTTGCACAATGAAACGACAAGAAAGCCAAGCCAAAACCGAGGCTTCCTAGGGAGCGTCTTAACCAGCTGATAGAGTTTGATCTCCCTCGCTCTCACACAAACACAGAAGTACCAGGGTTTCTCAAGACCAAATTTACTGCTGTTCCACGGGCGCTGGGGGCCTGGATCCCGTTCTGTGATCCGCGATCCCGCTCACCCTGCAAGCTCCAGCCTGTCTGCAATTCCCCCAGGGCTGGAGTCGGTCCTGCTCTTCCCAGCTGGGCTGCGCGGCTCTGGAAGGAAGCCTGTTGCGAGGTGAGAGCGGGCAGATGAAAGCAGCACATTGCTGTGACGGTGACATGCTGCTGTCTGCCGTGTTGATAGAGAGAAACCTTCTCCTTCCCAAACTGCCAATCTAACACTTGTTTTCTTTCCTGAGGAGGTGGCAGGAAACACCATCTGATTTGCTCTCAGGCAATGGATACGGTGACAAGTCAGTGTGCTGCAAACCTGCACGGGCAAGTTTTCTGCAGCCGCCAAATGAATATCCTGCTGTTCCTGATACGGAAGAATCCCAGGAAGGTTGCAGACATGGTGAGGGGTATCTCACTGCTCCCGCACATGCATCGCGCTGTAATTACAAGGATGCGAGCGAGGGAAGAGATGAGAGAGCCACAACTGTAGCACTTTCTTGTGTGACCAGGTTTTTTTGCTTTGCAAAGATGGGAAAAGCCAGTGTGATGCTAGAAGTCATTGCAAGACTTGCTGGTACCCTCTGCTGCACCCACTCGAGAGCATCTCCAAGCTGCTTTGTACTCGAGCTGCTGCAACGCACGCAAGATCCATCTGGGACCTTGAGAGCGAGTAATGCCAGAAATGCAGCCACGAGGGAAAGCAGTAATAGCGGTCCTGGAACATGAGGCAGAATCACAGAGAAAGTCAGGCTTTGTACCTCTTTAGAGCCTTTGATGGAAGCAAAGCTTTTCTAACATTAAATGCTTAGAAAGCTGCTTTTAAAAGCACCGTTTTGGTTATAAGTCATTTCTTCTTGATGTCCCAGATGAGTTTTCTCCAAAGGATCTCAAAGAAAGAGACCAAAGACCACAAAATCCACAAGCAGGACAGCGTGGCTATTTCCTCTCTCTTGGTTTCCTACTGGCTTGGCCGGGACATCCCAAACAAGCAACTCGTGAGCAATCCAGGACTGTGTGACTGCCATTAGGTGACACAAACTAGCCAGCGACACCGCTCCTGGGGAGCAGCAATTGCACCACTCGCCTCCCAACAAGTCCAGCTCAGACTCTATCCACTCTTGAAGTTATCTCAGCTGCAGATAACAACCTGGCCGGGCTTTGCCCACCTTGCGGGTATTTTAACCATCCACGTGAGCGTCCAAAGTCAACCCCTGTAGCTGCCAGGCCCCAAGTGCACTGTTTACCTGCCCGCTGCTGCTCCTCGTGTGAATGAAACCTTGAACAAGCTCCAAATTTCTTGTCGTATCAACTCACATTTTGGCAGCGGCTCAAGCCACATCTTATCTGGAGCGGAGCTCCTTGGCAGCAGGCACCTCCCTGTTGTGTAATTTAATGATGTTATGGCTGGCTTGCAAACAGTAAAACAGAAAGGCCGTGACGTTATCTTAATAGGATTTTGCTTGCTGAACTCCGAATGTCACTGGCAGCGCTCCCCAGCGCAGCGAGCAGCATGCAGACCGCCCCGGTGCCAGCAGCCTGTGTTGCTTGAAAACAGCATAAATTAAAATGCAGAGTTTGGGGCATTTGTCTGCTACAACCTCCTGCAGCTGATCCCTACTAAAATCCTGCATCTATTCCATGCAAACACACTGGCAACACGCTTCCAAAGCGGGAATCCGTGGCAGCGGCGTGGCCAGCGTGTTTCCTCCCTGCACCAAATCTCAGAGGTCCCCTTGTTGCCACCCTCGATCTCTGTTACGAGCAGCTGCTGAAAGAATCAGGTTGCTAATCGCACAGATATCCTATTCTTCCCGGGTCGTATTTTTTAATGCAAGTCTCAGCTGCTTTAACCGCCTTCGAGCAACTTTTCCACGGAGCTGCAGCGTCCCTGCGAAGTCCCTGTTCGACCTGCTGTAAAACTGATTCAGCAAGCACGCTAGATAACATTACATTTTCCTCACACGAAAATAAAAGGTTGCAATAAACCCTTGGAAAGAATAAGCCGGGGTGATTATAAAATGCTTATTTTCACTGCTTCCCTGTTACCTCTTTATTAGCAGGAAGCAGGGGCGGTTGGTAAATAGCTGGGAATCCCTGCTTGGCAAGCAGCCCTGCGATTTGTTCAAAGGGGCCACTTGTTTTTTTGCGGTCGCTGATATTTGCTATCCCTCCCTCCTTCCCCTGGGAACACAGGAGAGGAGTTTTTAATGGACTTTAATGGAATTAGGAGCTTTTATGAAGGTGGACTTACTGCAGCGCGTCTTGCACGGGGACACAGGAGGATCGCTGGATGTTCCTAAGCAGAAACACGTGGACGACAAGCAGGGAAAGCTGAAAGGTTTGTCAGGAGAGGTAATAACTTGCTGTTAGATCAATACTGCTGGGAGAAAGACACACATGCTCTTAGGGAACAAAAAAAACGCCCTTTAGGTTGGAATTAGAAGCAGGACTGTAAGAATACGAATAAGGGGAGCACAAGAGACAAGAGAGGGAGAGCAGGGCTGCTGGGCTGACTCCTTCAGCCTTGGAGTAAAGCTGGGCAATGAGCAAGAGCCAACATATGGCACGCAGGAAGCACAGGAGGTATCTTTAATCCTTCTCCCAAAGAGTTGTGGCCTTGTGCATTAAACCAAGGATGTTCTAAGCTGTTAAGGAGGAACCTGCAGCGCGTCGAGCCGTCCTGCTCTCTTACATGAGTGCTTTCCCCCACCTTGTAAATAAGGGACTACTGTGATCAAAATAATTAAGCAACCTTTTAAGGCCTTTTAAGTGCCTAATAGGAAACTGTGATTTGTACTTAGGTTTACGGAGGCATTTTTTAGCAGTTTTCACAGAGCAACAACTTGTCTTCAATCCCAGCGCAAGGAAAAGCGCTGGGATTTAAGTGCTGGTGCTGAGATCCCAGATCCTTTTAATCCTCGTCTCTCTGGGTCATATTTAACGGATGTGCTAGAGGTGTGAGGCTTTGCTGGTGCATTACTGAATTCCCAGGCAATCCGATCTCTCCCGCACATCCAGAATTAAAAATTCCCTGCTAAGTTGCATGTTTCTGCAAAAGCATTACCTTCCCTACGAGCTCCGTGTCCTGCAGCAGCCTGCAGAAGGCAAACAGGAGGCAATTTAGACCCAGAACAATTTTCCTCCTGCTGGAAAAAGGCAGATTTCTGCTCCTCAGGGACACAGCACAGAGAAAGCAAGAAAAAGACAAACAAAACAAAGAAAACAGCCGAGCCCAGACTGTAATCTACAAGGCCGCATTTCACATCTGTTTTTGCAATGTTAACTTTTATAAAAGGGCTGGGAATAACACAATCAATTTACTTTTCATTTTGGAAGGTTATAAATTTAAAAGTGAGGCTGGTGCACGATGGAGCTGGAACACTGAAACTTACTTTCAAAAACAGCCAAGCCTCTACTTCGAGCAAGCGCTGTTCCACTGAAAACAAAAGTGAATATATATATTTTTAGGCAAAACTCATTTTCCAAAGTTACCAGCCTGATTAACTCCAGATGATCCCCAAAGAACCACTGAAAACAACCCAAGTTTGGGAAAGGTCAGTCCTCCCTGCAGTTATTCCACGCACTCGGAACTTCTTGATCTATATTAACACCATAAATTAGAAGCGTAGCGCTCTTCCAGAAATACCAACTGCTCTTCTCCTCTCTCCTGTTTGCAGGCTTCACAAGATTAACAAATGAGGCGAGATGGCAGCGCATCTTCCCATTCCCTCCACTGTGCTCGTTACACTGTGCTCCCGATCAGCTCGCGCTTCCCAGGAGCAGACCGGGAATCTGGCCAGCGGACCTGGCGCTGCTGGCACAAGCAAAGACCCCAAACAGGGCTACAGACCCCGAGCAGCTCCGGTGGGAGCAGGGAGGGATCCACTGCTTGTCCCCACACTGGGAGAACCAGGACTGCCAGTTCCTGGGGACCAAGCGGATACCCCAAGACACGGAGAAGCCCAGGGTGAAGCTTTCCTGCCCCTACAAAGGGAATGAAAGCACAAACTGATAATACAGAAATGAAAGGAGAGCTTGAGAGTGCTCTAAAGCTTCAGGTGGCCACCCCAGAGGAAGCACTCATGGAAAGAGTTGGTCTGGACAGATGGATCCTATTGGAATGCACAAGGAAATAGTTTTCTGGGATCAAGGCTGCTTCTGCTGCTAAGACAAGCTGAGAAACGAGGGGACACGATGCTAACTGTGTGCCTCTGCCTCTGCTTTTACTACCAGGAGGAAGAACCATACGGCTACGTCCACAAAAAACCACAAGAGGACACACAGCAAGTAGGAGAAGACACAAATACCCACGAGAACGCACACAATTATTGACCGAGTGGCCTAAAGAAATGGATGTAGTTGGTAAAACATAACTAAAGGGTTTATAGAGCAAGGAAAGAAAGAAGCCTGGGCAACAAAATGGAGCAACTTGAGTTACTTGGATGCAGAACAGGATACCGAGGAGATGAGAGAGACGTGGTGGAATAATTCATAGCTGGAATATACATAACAAGGAGAGTGGCCAACACTGAGGAGGCTTTGGAAGAAGTTTCTGGAAGAAGAAGACAGAGGCAAATGGAAAACAGGAAAAAATGCAACATGTGTTTACCAAAGCCAGGTTGTGCCAGATAACTTGAGGACTGATGTTCCAGATAAAAGCAAAGCAGCGCATCTGATCCAGGCAGCATTCAGCAGCGCATTCCAGCCGCCGTCTGCCAGGGACGCGCTCCGGAGAAGGGAAGGCTACAGGACTGGGGCATCCCGAGCCCGTGGGAGCCACGCAGGGTCCTCAGCTCCATCCTGTGCCCTTCCCGGCGGATTCCCAGATCCAGCTTCCTTCCCCAGGCCCACAACTCCAGGTCTGTCCCAGTACATCTCACTCACTTCCTCCACTTTTATGGCCAATTCCCAAGCTGTTCTTCGGGATTCTCAGGGCAGAAAGCTCAGAAATCCATTTCTACACTTTGAATAACCTTTTTTCCTTCTTTGCACAAAACTCACTGGTTCGTCTCAGCAACATACCTAATCCATGCATCAGAAATAGAGCATTAAAATGCTTAAATATATTTTTGAAGATGCCAACATCCTTTAACTACCTCCCGCAGGAGGAGGCTTCCTCTTTACAGCCGCACAAAGTCGTCTCCTCACCAAACAGGCTTCACACTGAACCCAGCTTGCAAGGCTCCCGGGAGAAATCTCCTTCCAGGCACTCATCACCAAAACACCTAGATCTTGGAGCAAAATATCTTGGAGCAGAAACCGTCTTGGAGCAGTGTTTGCCGGGCAGGCCAGGGCTCCGGGAAGGAGCAGGGTTATCCTCAACGCTTGCAGTAAGATTCGTGTTTTACAGCAACAACCTGTGCCAAAACATTTTCCAGTGCAGCTAGAAAGCAGCACACAGCGACCAGCTTTTAGGATGGGAAAATACCTGGTTTGGGAACACTCCTCCTGGGCTAGCGATTGACTTCGTCTTAAGCCATGCAACAAGCCCAGTGTATTTTCAATTTTCACCTGGCCCTGCTGGGGATACCTGTGCAAACTGAGCCCTGTGAGGGATGAAGCCGGCTCAGATGAACATGCCGGAGCCATTCCCGGCGCCCATTCCAGGGGCACGGACTGCGAGGAGCTGAGGCCTTTGCAGGGTGCAGCAACTCCGCTCTGCCAGTGCTGACAGATGGCCAGGACACGGGGGCACGGGGAGGACGGCCGTTCCTGTCCCGGCCGACAGCTTGCATATGGATAAACAAGGAGCTAATTGCGACCTTTAGAAGGGGTGGGGGAAAGCCCGTGGCTGCGGCGTCCTCCTGCTGCCACTCGTGCCTCCCGCGCGCACTCGGTGCGCAAACACTGTTGCCGTGAGAGCCCTGGCTGGAAAACTGCGTTGGATGCAGCCGTGGAACAGTTTATCTACTGATAGACCCTCTGGTGAGGGGCTGGCATTTGGGAGAGCGGGCAATTTGGGGAGGAGAAAACCAAAATCCAACAAAAACGACACCCTTCCAAGTCCTAACAAGCAATGAACGGATAAAGGAAAGGGCGAGACAATGCGCGGCAGCTCGCAGGGTTTCCAGGCTGCTGCCAGCTGGGAGGCTGAGCGTATGAAATATGCATCGCGCCGAACAAAGCGGAGCCAGCGCGCCGCGCCGCAGCAGTAACCCTTTCCTGCGTGCGCTGCAGCCGGACGCTGCCAAAAAGTTACGGGGAAAAAGGAGCAAAAGGAGGAGCTGCTCTCTGTGGCGGCTGCTCCAGCGGGGAATGCGCCGGAGAACCGCTCTGCGGAGCGTGGGACAGGGCCAAGCAGGGCACTGGTGCTCGGAAGGGGAGCGCCACCTCCCGACCACGCTGCCCTGCGGGCACGGAGCGCCCAGGAGCAGCTGCTGCTCCGGGGATCCGGCTGCTTCGTCCCCCTGCGATGCTGGGGGGAAGAGAAGCGGAGCCCGAGGTCACGGGATAAGGGGGAGACGCGCGCCGCTCCGCTGCGGCGCGGGAACCTCCTCGCAGCACGAAAGTGACAGCAAGGAGAGGAAGCAGGGTGGGAAGCAGCTAGGAAACCTGCACACGTGGGACATGGTGGAGCGTGATGGAACTGCAGGGGACGGCAGGGCCGCATGGAGCTTGGCAGCGGGAAGTGCCAAGGAAACTTGCACCTAAGTCAGTTATTGATCTTCAGGGAGTGCCAGAAGGCAGCACGGAGCACGTGGGACGGCTGCGGGCTAGGGCAGAGCGCACTGAAGTGCAGGGAAGGGAGCGGGGAAGGGACAGCACGGCACGGACAGAGGGTGGCCCTGCCATGGCCCTTGGCAGCTTCGCTGTCATCCCCGGAGCGGCACAGCTGTGCAGCGCGCGCCCTGTGTGCCCGAGAGGTCCCTGCCCCAAAAGTCACATAGCAGAAGCAGACGGCAGGCGCTTGCTGCACCAGCCCGGCAGCCACGAGCTGCTTATTTCCTGAGGAGGAATGAACAAGGCGTTACCTGACCCTCAGAGGGTCTTTGCACCACCAAAACGAGCAGAAATTCCCAGGGTGAGGATCGGTGCGTGCACACCGATTGCACGCACCAAGCGTGGGCAACGGGAGGGCTGTGCAAGCGTCATCACCCCACCGTGCTCCTCGTCTGTCCTCACTGCCTCCTTCTGCCCCATGCCAGGTCTGTTCTCGGGGTCTCCTAGCCCGTAACCACACGCACGAGGGCTCAGCAGCCTCCCAAGAAGCAAGTAACTGCCCAGCCCTTCTCCCAAGGCGGAGGACAAGGGAAAGGAGCTGTCAGGATCACCGGGTGGCACAGCCAGGCAGGGGGACAGGGCTGGGACGTCCCCATGAGGACAGATGCCCCTGTGCTCCCATAACTGCACAAACCCAGGCCTTCCCTTTGCCCCAAACCTTAGCTCTTGGACTAGCTTTTTCCCTCAGTTTAAGCACATTTCGCTGACACTCTCTGCTGTAAATTATTAAGCCAACAGGCACATACGACATGTGCCAACGGTGGCACCTACGGCCAGGAACAAGCAGGAGTCGAGCTGTGTGCGTGGCGCTTAAGTTATATTGCTAAGGCACGAGCTCCTGCATGACAGGTGGGTGGCGGCAGCCCCGTGCTCGGCAGGTGACTGTCACCTGGCCACACAACACAAAGCCGCCTTGTTGGGGCTGGCACTCACCGGGTAATACAAATATTAAGCTCCTGGCATCTCTATGCCAAGACACACAGAGCTGGGAGCTTCTCTCCCACCTCACCAGGGCCTTCCTGACGGTCCCAAGGATGGAGGCTCCCTGCTCTGCTCCTGCTGGGAGCAAGGAGGCATTGGTTGGGACCAAGGGACAAAGACCAGGCCAGTGACTATCTCAAAGGGTGGCCTTGAGCACGTGGGGTCGTTCCCCTTCCTTCTGTGACCACGCAGGCAAGACAAGGAGAGCCCTGCGGAGAGGAACCATCCAGTCAATATCCAGGAGCAAACTTTGCTTCCTCCCTTGAGAATTCCCCAGAACATCCAAGAAAGCTCTGGGGAAGGTTTGCCGGAAAGTGAAGCCATCAGCGAGGGGCGCAGGGCCAAAGCCAGCGCTGCTCGGAGCTGCGGGGAGCCCAGTGACACGAGCAGGTCCCTCACCCAGGGGACATGGGGCTGGGAGAGTGCAAGACGCCCGGGCTAAAAGGGAGCTGCCTCTGCCCCAAATAAAGACTTAGCCTGAAGCCAGGCAGGAAAAATCCCTTAGTTATGTGAACCTCATCTCTCCGAATGCCCCAGGGATGGCAGAGCCCAGTCTGGACTCCTGTTCCTCCCTGCTGACTCTTCAGCACAACCAGAAGAGAAGGGAGGAGGAAGGACTCGCAAACAGAAGCATCTGTTTTTTTTCTCACTATTCAGGAAAGCGACATCCACATTTCAGCCTGGAGGTAGCTGTACTTCAGGGATTTGCGTTTGAGACCTCATTTGCAAAACACCTGGGGATCCTTCAGGGTTAAAAGCATTACAGGATCATTATTAAAATGGACACACGGGCTATATTTCATGTCTCAGTCCCCCCAAAAAAGCCAAGATCCATCCCTGGGACGAGGAGTCAAAACTGTGAAGCATAACGACATTTCTTTATTATTTTCTTTATTATTTAATTATATTCTCCATTATTTTCTATGTGTTAGGGTCAGCCCCACGCAGTGGAGAGCAGCAAAGGACTCCCTCTCCAAGCCCCAAGCCCTCTGCTTCCTTCCCAGCTCTTTTTGGATGCTGCAGGTGAGCAGCGGGATCCACAGGCCTGTTACGGCATCACAACACACAGATAACTTCCCTCTTTCCCACCTCTCCTAATAGGGAATCCAGTTATTTTTTTTAATTATTTTTATTTATTATTATTATTTTTTACCAACCAGACAAATGCTGCTAGCTGGGCTCTGGCATGTGACCCATGGGAACTTGCCCAGGCCACCGCAGCCCAAATTCTCACAACCCAAACTGAGAACTGCCAGCACACAGCAGTGCACTGGGGCAGCATTACTGCCTATTCCAGACCACTTTCCAGCACATAATCACTTCTAGAGGTAAAAGGATTTCTCCAGCTTTTCACCCGTGCTTATGTTCGCAGTGTCCCTAGGCAATTCCCGTCGGAGAGCAAGCAGCTCCTCCGCACCCTTGCCATGTGCGCGGCTGGATGGGAAACTCATCCGCTTCCCTAAAAGCGCAAGCGGAGCCGCGTGTTTCAGGTTGGGGTGGAAGGCTATGGACTTCCCCCTGGGCCACTGCAAGACACAGTCCCCTGGTCCCCCAAACCTTACCCTTCCAAATGCCCCTGCCAGCACCTTCAACAAACCCAGCAAAATAAGCCCGGGCTTTACTTCTATATTTTCTATTACTCATCCTCTCCCCCTGACTACAGATGTTTAGTGACTTACGCTTCCTCTTTGGACCCGATTAGGATCCATCTGAGTTCTCTTCAATACCTTGTTCTTAGCTGCTGCGCTGGACTAACTTTGTGCTCTGCTTTCAAATAAATACTGCTTTCAAAGGGCAGACACAGCTTAACTCGTCACCCTCCTCAGCGGCAGTGTCATCCTCTTACGGGTGGCCCTTCACCTCCCAGCCCTGGGCAGGGATTTGTTCCTTTTTCCTCAAACATTGCTCCTCTTTGGTCTTCACAGCAAGGGCAACACTTGCGCAGCCCACAAAGTACCACAAATGTAATAAGACATAAAAAGAATGCAAGAAAGGGAAAAGACAAAATACTGAGTCCCTGGGAATAAGAGGAGGGCAAGTCTCAACCCCGATCCTTGCTGTGAAGGGGAGCTTTTCAGCAGAAGAATTTGAGCAGCAGAAACACGCGTGCGTGATACCTGTGTGCTCTTCTCATCTCCCTGGGCATGGACGGTGTAGGAATGAACGCCGCTTTTCAAGGTCTCCGTGGCAATGCGCACCTCCACGCCCGGCAGCGGGGTCCCCACGGAACCTGCGGAGGAAGCAGGGAATGGGACTGAGACACGGGGAGCCTTTGGGAAAAGGAAAATCGAGGCTGCCACGAGCAGCTGCTCTGCTCTCAGCGGCATCTGCAGACTGTGCTGGCACTAAGGAACTTCCTAGCAGGGGTTTAGCCTTCAGGAAGGCTTCGATCACATCGTATGGCTGCGTGCAAATGTCACCGCGCTGCAACACTCCGATGTTTGCTGAACAGGCACTGTGCAAAATGCCTAGGAAAACAAATGCGTCCCCAGCCCTGAACAGTTTCTCTTGGCCAGGCTTCGAAGGCATCAGCACAGCTTCGTAGCTCAGCAAATAAAGCTGTGCTTTTTCTTTCTCTCTCTTTTTTCTTTTTTTAAAGAAAAGCTGCCCAGAAATTTGAAAAGAAAGAGCACAATGATTGCTACAGTGCCTCACTGCTTCTCTATAGCCTGGACCTGACAGAGAAGGCAAAGGCTTAACAATGTAAGAATTGCAAGGGATTATCTCAGTTTTATACGACATCAATACAGTGTATATAAAACATGATAGGAGAAAAGCACAGATCAAAACACACCATTCTTGCGCAGGTTTCAATTTTCAAAGCCAGGGAATCTGACACAGTGTCAGGAACAACCCCTATTAAGCTGCAAGATGGTCCAGAGACCCAGAGCTCTCAAACCTGCACCCTGCAAGATCAAATCTGCTCTCACAAACCTGGTCAAACACATCATGTCTCTATGGCCCACCTGAGATGGGTAGGACAACTGGGAAACGGGGATAGTTGCTCTTAATTCTCGGAGGCAACAGGCACTCAGTGCCCAGTCTCATCATTCCTCACACTCCTTCTTGTCCCTATGAGCAGGGCCATCCCCAAAGGCACGAGGATGGGCTGGAGAGCAGCAGCCACAAGGGACAGCGCTGCTGAGAGCTGCTCTCCAAGAGGATATTAAACTGGGACTGCAGCAAGGAGCGAGTGGGAAGTGGTTGGATCTCTTTTATTCCTGGCCTTCACATGGTGGCATTTTCTGCCTTCCCCTTGTGTTCTGCAATCCAGGCACCTGGGTGCAAGTAAATGACTTTTTTTCCCTACGCTGCTCTCCCTCTCCCATTAAAACCCCTTGAGATCCAACGTCTGTGACATCAAAGTTTTGTTTGCTACATTGGTCAGTTGCCATGGAAATAGATATGATGTCGTACCCCAGATTTATGGCAACCCTGCAAGAACAGCTCCGAGCAGATGGGCTATGAGGGAGTGAGATTTGATTGCAGCAAAGCTACCCTAACAATTAGCAAACGTAGCAAGAAATAAACAGAAAGCTCCATGGCAGTTCATAGCCTCCCTAGAACACACTCCCTTGCTGCAGGCACTTACCAACCTCGATCCACGGGCAGAAGCACTAAAGGGTTAGTGGGCACGTCTAGTCTCAACCTCTGAAATACTAAAAACTAGCACAATCCTTTTGCACAAGTCTGAAAATGCAGAAAAGGCAGTAGGCTGCAGCTCTTTTAAAGAAAATAAGTCCTATTTTCTTAGTGATTTGGGCACTTTGAAATCATTACTGCTGATCCCCCTACGTGCCACCATATCACCTACCTGTGGTCAGTATTTTCCTGGGTTGGAATGGGTGGGTGGTTCTGGAGGAAAGGGGCTCTACAGGCAACTCCAGCAGGTAGACATGCATACACTGTGTGTATACATGTATATTTTATATATATATTTATATATCCACACATAGATAACTGAAATAAGAGCTGCTCCCCCATACGATAGTGTTTGTCTGTGATTCTCAGTCACAGCACGTGCTCTGGCCCTGTTTTCAGGTGGGCTTTCAGGAAGCACACTGATCATTTCATTATTGCAGCACAGGGAGGTTTCAGATCCCTATTACAAACACAGCCCTGTCAATTTATTTCCTACTTGGCTAAAATAAACCAACATGTAAAATAAACCCCCTGTGGGAGACTGTTTCTTCATATTCCGTCTGGAAAAGTCTTGGTCTTTGGGAAAAATGATAAACTTTGGGAAGCCAACGGCTGCAGATACCAAAAAGGCTGACAACGTTGCATCTATGCGGATGTGACAGCGGAATTAAAACCTGTGCAAAGATAATCATTAGAGCTACTCAGGCCCAATGGAGATTTTAAAACACGCACCATGCTGATTCCAACAGGTGAGTGAGAAATCGAGGGGGTTCTCAAGGCTCAGCATCAGATCTGCGCTTATCTGAGCTCTCATTTCACTACAGACAGAAGAGAGTCAAAACCCAGCGCTGGCTCCTTTTGTCACGAGCCAGAGCTGCGGGGACATCGCTGCTCTTTCCCCTCCAGCTCCCTTTCCCGCTGTCCTTCCCAGCTCTCTCCAATTTGCCCACTTGTGAATGTTAAGAAATGCTGGCAAGACGCCCACGGTGTCAACCCCTCCGACAGGCTGCAGTCGCAAAGGGGTGACACTTATTCTTCCGGCGCTTCTCCTCCGTTTAAAAAAGTTGTCAGCTCTTCCCAGATAAATTTAATTGGCCCTGCGGTCTGTGTCCTTCAGCGCCTGGGGACCTCGATGCTGTTATGCGCGGCGGTGTCCTGGGGGAATTGAAACAGGCCAACGATAAGGCACTCAACGATCTCACTGTCAACAATACACGGAGTCCCCGCTGCAGGAGCTATTAGCCGCCTCTGATCTAAACCTCCAATTAAAGTGGTGATTAGGCCCAGTGAGGCATTCTCGGCCCATGAATTATTCATCTCCCTTCACAGTAACAGCACCGGGGGGATTAGAATGAGAGCTGCTGAAAACAGAGGCATTTTAAGCAGGGTTTTAACCATATACAAGCAAACATTTATCTTTCGAATCTTTCACCTTTTCTGCCGTTGGAAATTAAAGCCCCCACCCTGCCTTGCACCCTCAAATCCGTGCTCTGGAAGGAGAGCCAAGACTTCCCTTGGTGCCACACGGTCACAAACAGGGGTGGCACAACACAGCCAGGCTCTGGGGACTCCCGATCTGTCCCCAGCCGCAGCACATGGAGCAAAGAGGGCAGAGGGTGTCCAAGGACCTTCCTCTCCCAGCCAGGCTGCAGCCACCTACCTGCTCCGGTCAGCAGACGGGGATACACGCGTCACCGCCGCGTTCCCCGGCCCCTTCTCCCGCTCCGTTCCCACCCAATTACCGTGTTTCTCCGTGGACTCCTTCGCACTCCCCACTCTGTTGTACCTGGTGACCTTACATCCCAGCCTCTAATGGGGTACTCCATCAAAAGCCTTTTCACAGCTCAAGCAAATAATGCCTTGGCTTCACCCATCTGCTTCCCAACTGACACTTCCCAAAATAAATTAATCAAGCCTATTAGATTGTGGCCTCCTTTCCGTACGGTCTCTAGCTGCTCCACACCTTTGAGTCACCCCTCTGTCCCTTCCCAGGGCTCCAGCACACCCTCAGGATGGCAGGGACAGGGACAGTCTGTCAGTCAGCTGTCACCCTCTATCCCTCTGGGTGTTGCTGGGCGAGGTGGTTGTTTCCAGCTCTCCTTGTGGCCTCTCTTTGGAGTGCCCGTCACCCAGTTGGGCAAGAGGAGTTGTCTTTGCTGCTGCTGCTTTCTCCATCTTGCCCATTTGAGTTTTGCTCCTGTTTCCTTTTTGCCCATGTCTCCTATGAAATTCCTAAATACTCCCCTCATTTCCTCTACTGAAACGAAGGAAAAGCAGGTTGTACCAAGCCATAATGACATTCAAATGATCTCAGACCGCACCAAAGGGCTTGTGGAAAGCTCTGGTTCATGCAGGTGGGAATCTAGATATCCTGCTTGCTTTCTTATCCAGTCTGCACGGATGGGATTGAGAGGGAAAGGGAATCCTGGCTGAGTCCTGGAGGGGAAGCATGGTTACCCTGCAAAACTCTGCGTCCTGGAATTTGCATCTTGTGCCACCCCGCAGTTGTCCCAGGTTCAGCAGGCAGTGCCAGAGGGAGCCGTGGCTTCTCCACGCCCCATGCAATCCCTTCCTTGGAATCACTTCTCCATCCTGTGGGATCGAGGTGCTGCGGGAAGCTCTGATGCACAGAAAGTCCCCGGCAATGATGGCCCCATAAGATGCTGGAGACCAAAATGCTGCATATGGTGCCACGCGTGTGTGGACAGCATGTGGGGAGGAGAAGGTGGCAGAGTGGTGGGCTGGGCTGCTCGGCAGACAGATGGCCACGTTCCGCACCAGTGAGAGGGTGGGGATATTCTATATTTTTAATGTTTTAGATCGATCTCTTTCTAGGTTATATAAAATTACAGATATTGAGGAGTCACCAAGTGTAGCTGCAAGAAGTGGGGGAATGCAAGGAGAGAACAGAGCCAGAATGTACAAGGAGGTGTGACAATTTCCAGTTTCTGGAGAGTCAGGAAAGTTGCGCTAAAATAGGAGTGAGCAGATAACCTATTTTAAATGTTCAGTATTGACTGAAGGACCACAAAGATAATTACGGGCCTGGAATAGCTCTCATATGAGGAGAGGCTGGGAAAGCTGGAACTGTTTAGCCTGGAGAAGAGAGGGCTCTGATGGGATCTTATCTGTGTAAACATCCAATGGGAAGGAGTAAAGAGGATGGGGCCAGACTCTTCTCAGAGGTGCCCATCCTTGCAGATATTCAAAACCCAACAGGACAGAGCCCTGGGCAACCTGCTCTAGCTGACCCTTCCTGAGCAGGACAGTTGGACCAGAGGACCATCAGAGGTCCCTTCCAACCCCAAATATGCTGTGACCGGCTTGGCACAACTGCTCTGTGGAGAATACAGTGTCAACACCACACACAAGTAACTGGTCTGGCTGGGTAGATTGGGCTGCGTGTTGCTGCCAGCTCTGCACACACAGCTTTGCCAATGCACCAGGGCCAGTAATTGAAGGGAAACCCACCTGCCTCTTCCACAAACCCATGACCTCTTTTAGGCTCCCTCAGCTACGCCAAACTCCCTAGCAGGATCAGTATTCCTACACGAGCCTGCTCTTCCATCACAAAAAACTGTGGACAGATATTCTGATGAGACAAAAACAAGAACATCTCAGAGCAAAACCCCTCCAAACAGGGCTCATCGTCTAGAAAGTCCTACCTGGCACACGGACTCCATGCAAAGGGTTAGAAAGCGCCATCCCAATCTCAGTCATCCCGTACCTCTCCAGCAACGTGTGCCCAGTGATGTCCTTCCACTTCTCCAGGACAGGCACAGGCAGGGCAGCCGAGCCTGACACCATTAACCTGCATGAGGAAACCCCACGTAAGAAAACACCCAAGACCACTTTGCTCCACAGAATTTGCATTCTAATACACAGCGCATAAAGTCTGCTCTTAATAAAACCTCAAAACAGAGTCTTCAAAAGCCTTTTAGCCAGTACCAGGGATGCCCCTCACATAATAGATACCCTGTATGTTATAGTTTCCAAGTCAAGAGGGGACAACCCCCTAAAAGAGATGCTGCAGCACAAGCTTGGGCTGCATGATGAAGTCTTCAGCCTCGTGTTATGCAGGGCAGCACACAACGAGCATGCAGACCCCTTCTGGCTCCACCATGCAAGAGTGGCTCATAATTAAATAATGTCACCCTGGCTCCTGTCAGTTAGAGATGCTAAAACACAATAAACTGCCTGGCACAGCAAAGAGGCAAAGCTAAGAGGGGAACTCAGTGGAGCCACTGCAGGAACAGGGAGCCACCAGCAGCCACCTTGTCTGGCGCAGAGCTTGTCCTTCAGCGCGGACAACGAGGCAGAGCAGAAGGGCATCTCCCACCTACCTGATGTTGTCCTGGCAAAAGGCACGCACAAAATCCTGGACTTGGGGCCGAGAGAAATGTTTGTCGTAATACTCGATCAGTTTGGCATAAATAGTGGGTACTGCCATGAAGACATTGACACGAGGCTCGTCGGAGCTTAAGAACTTATTCCAAACCTAGAGAGGAGGGGAAATATATACATTTAAAATATATACATGTATAAAAATATACTTTAATAGCAAGTGTAGGAGGAAGTGATCCTTGGCATTGCCAGCATGAGTCCTCAACACCTTTGAGCAGGGCAAGGGCTCTGCTAAGCCTCCAAGGGACAGGCAGCCCCACCACTGCTCCCCAGCACCATGCCACGAGAGACTGAGCTACAGGAGCATAACAGGGCCAAAGCAAAGTCACCAAGGGCTCGGCATGAACTGACCAACCTCAGATCCATAACGCTATCTACAGGTGCTGGAAAGGATGAGCTGCTGGAAGCCGGTCGTATGCAATTCCTCCACGTCGAGAACTCCTACGTCTGACCATGCCATTGCCAGAAACGCAGCATTCAACTCTGATCCCAGCAAATAATCACCCATCATTCAGCAATGACTCCCCCTCCAACCAATTCCTTTAGCACACACAGCCACTTGGATGCTACACAAAGTCACCAGCTTTTCAGAGCACGGAGGCCTTCCTCATGGTACACAGGTTAGAGTTGATAGCAGCATTTCTGTCTCAAGCATTCAGTCTAACATGAATGGTGGGAGAGGTGGGAAGAGGAGGAATTATGAACTGTGAGACTATTGCAATGAAGTGAATTACTCCTGGTGCCCCCCGTGTGCAGGCACGTGCCAAGAGACGGAGCAGCCACCTCGGAAAGCCCATTCGCTAACCACACTGCTCCAGAAGAAATGATCCCTGCAGGACAGAAGCTCCTCGAGCTGCAATTCCTATTAACCTGTGGAAACAACAAATTGGGTCAAATTCCAGGAGCTGGATCTACTGGAGGGGAATGAAGTGCAGGTGACCCCCGGGCTGCTGAACTGGCTGAAGAGCTCCACCTGGGAGCATTTAGCAGCGGGAAGGAGGCATAAATATTGAAATTGGACCCACTTCTTCCACACTCTGTCACTCTCGCCCCTAGGTGAGCGCTCCCCAGCACAGGAATGAAACGAATCCATCAATAAATAAACGGCTACGGCCCGCTCGGCTTTGGTGACGGCCACCTCCTTCCTTTCTCCCTGGTTCCTGCCCCGTTGCTGACAAATGTATTTCCTAACCGCTCCTGACAACGCAGCCTCCTCTGCCCTGCCTCCCGGTGCACGCTCAGCTGCACACCGGCGTGTGCAATGGGGGGAAAAAAAAGCAGGAATTGATTGAAGGTGAACAAGTGATTCTCCTTCATGCTGTCACCCTGCATGCTGGCAAGCTCTGCTCCTCTCCCCTCAGCCCTCTCGCGCTGGCTCAATTTCATTACTTTCTACTTCACCGCGCCAGCACCTCCTCTCCCCGCCGCTGCCTCCCTCTCCCCATGTCTCTCACTTCACTGCTCCAGAACAATCAGCTCTTAAAAGAAAAAAAAAAAAGCCACGTTGTTATTCTTAAGATAGCAGGACACATCCAACAAAGGCACCGTCCCCCTGAGCAGAAGGGAGCGTCTGCTGCCTCCAGGCCCCTCGACGGAATGAGATAAACGCCCAAGTCGGAGATTCACTGGCCATGGAGGGCCTCAACATCCCTGTGCCCCGCGGGAGCTGGGACACGGGTGCTCTAAGGAGACCTCAGCAATAGGGATAGCAGGGGAAGGACAATCTCCTGGGAAAACATACCCAGAGAGGGAATGTGATGTTCCCTGCCAAGGAAATGGTGCTTTGGCTGTGCCTTGTTGTAGCGCTCTGCAAAGAGCCTGAGCCAGGAGCTGAGCATCTCTCCCACCTTTCTGAGCATCCTTACTATCCAAGGCAGCTGCATGGAGAAGGATACCTCCAAATCCACGGGCCTCTTCCTCTCTTCCCGTCGCTCCTGGGAGCCGCCACCTCGGGCAGGGGAACAAGCAGGGCTCCCAAGGGCACTGAAGGACTCCGCAGGACAGATGCTTGGGGACCACGGGCTCCTTGTTGTGCAACTCACCTCCAGAAGCCCGGAGCAGCTGTGGGGAGCACAGGGAGCCTTGCAGCCCGCCTTGCTCTCTGTGCATTGATTCAAAACACGAAAACATCGCTCCAACACGCAGCAGCTCCCTCCTGCACTGCGGAATCCCCTCTGCTCAACTCCTGTGTTGCATAAAAAGCCCTGCCAGCGCGAGCGGCAGCAGCGGAGCGGCTCTCCCGGGTCAGTCCGCCTCGCCCTGGCCCCGGCCTGCAGATAAGCAGCTGCTTGGAGCGGTGCCATGAGCCGCCCGCCGGCTGCCAGGCCTCTCCGCGTGCCCTGCTCCCCTCTGCCAACCTGTACCGACGTGTTTGAATGATCACCGAGCCGCGGTGCCAGCCCCACTGCGGACCCAAAGTCACCCAGAGGATGTGGGACCGTCCAGCCAGCTGAAACAACCACCCCTGCTTTACAACGTGGTGGTTTAAGAGAAGAAAGTCTCATTACTTGGGGCTAATCAATCAGCCCTGCGGCCTGGCTTTGCCTGCCCCGCACACGGCATCCCCTGACACTGTCAGGTTTAGGGCAATCAATCTCCCTTCTCTGTCACCCGATGTGTCACTGTCACCACATCGGTTACCTGTGGACACGATATCGGCAGCCCATCGTTCCGTTTGATTTTGCTCACCTGATACCTCAGGTGGTGTTTTGCCCTATAATAAAATTTTAAAAAGGAGGAAAATTAAAGCACCAGAGGCAATAAAACAACCCGAGTCTGACAAAGCCACAGGACTTCCCCACCTAGTTCTTATAGCATACAGATGGCAGGATGAAATGGGGATGGATGAATGTGCAAGTTGCTCTAATAAAATGCTTTTCCATGTAGCAGCCTTTCCATGGCATCCAGACCTGCTCTGGGGGGAAAGGACACAAATGGAGTAGAAAAGGCACTGACTTTTATTCCTTACACAGACCTCATGGGAGAAGCACACACTGTAAACTAGACAAAACCCACTGAATCTGTCCGTATCTGGGCATCTTCTTGCACAGCAGAAAGAAGGAAGGGAAAAGGCACTTTTACACCGATCCAGCCACACTGCACCTGATACAGGGACCTCAAAAGCACTGGGAAAAGAAAAGGAAAAAATATATAAAGTTGCAAAGAAAGTGACCATCATCATGAGTTTTCCCATCAAACCAAACAGGTAACAGACAACATGCCCTGCTGCATCTATTGAGAAATACAGCAGCTCTGCTCTTCAAAGGCAGCCTAAAATTGTCGTATCATTTTCAGCTGTTATTGAATTTTTAAAGCCTTTTCATAAGCAACAATCTCACTAATGCAAGGTTAAACCACCTCTTTACTCCCCTTGTGATGCGCGAGGCAGCTCTGGGTTCGACATCGATCTCCGCGTGCAGGGAAGCGACGCACTCGATTCCCTGAGATCCCGAGAGCGGCGGCTCCTTCCAGCCCGGCCAATGCGGATCCACAGCTGCCCCATGCCAAATTCTCCTTAATTCTACGGGTACAGCCAAGCCCAGCACGTATTTTTTCCCCTGATGGAAGGGAAGGCAGGAGAGAGGATGGAAGAGCAGCAATGAGAGCTCTGTTTTCTCCTAACGCCTGAACCGCCGGTGGTTGCTTCGACCCAAGCTGCTCACGAGCAGTTTGCAGGAGAGAAACATTCTTGTCTTCAAAGAGAAATTGGGCCCTTGGTGGCTTCGGCGCATGTTTGTTATAACCCCAAACTGTTTGCGCTCTGCATGACTCTGGTTTTAATCATTTATTCATCAGTGCAGTTTGATGGCCCCTCTGCATTCCAGGCTGGAGCTTTTAAACCCTGACTATGCTGTAGGCATACTGAAAGGAGCAAGTGCTTTCCCTGGGACCCAGTAATATAAGTAAATATGACAGGCTCTGGTTCCATTTCTTATTTTCCCCCCCACACATCAAAAGACATTACTCCGTAACAGATGCTGAGGACAGACGGCAGATCTGCAGAGACGTGAAGAAAAACTCTAACTTTTTAAAGCTGGGTCTGCGCGAAGTGATCAAACGTAATCCATTCACTAGCGACCTGCTCCTCCCTCCGCCGACTTCCCTTTGAGTCGGAAATAAAATTACTCCTCTGAAGCCTCCGATTAGCAGATGAAAAGAGAAATGTCTTTCTCCAGCCAAAGCTGGATGGGACCCGCCATCCCCAGCACACCGAGAGCACCAGCCCAGCGCTACAGTTTACAGACTCGCACGCTCAGAGGTGCTTTTATTTGAAGCACGGACTAATAAAGCCACTCAGACTGATGCTTACAAGGGAGCAGAGGCACGAGAGAGGATCGATACTGCGGCGCCTGCTTCTCCTCCCCAGGGAGGACACGACTGTCGTGGGATCTCCCCGCATGGCCAAGCGAAGGCAAGAAACACGGCAGCATCCAGCCTTCACCCGGCCTGGTTAGCACAGATAAAGCAGCAACGGGGTCAAACTGTTTGCAAAGAGGTTTCAACACAGATTCCTGGGAATTCATTGGAAGCAGGGGGACAACCTCCCAGCGCAGCAACAACCGCGGGCAGCATTTCGCGTGCAACCCCGCGAGTGTCAGGGCTGCAACAGCCTTGCAGCACATGCAAAAGCTGCCCAGAGCCAGGGCACACTTGGTGTTAGCTGCCCAGGCACGCAGCAAGTCACACAGCGACTCTGCGCTTGCAATTCTCATCAAAGCAAATGCCAGCAACCAAGGGCCCCAATCCACAGCAAAGATTAATGATTTTGATGGCTTTGCGCGTGACATTGCCAAAGCGAGTATGATTGTAGAGGGCTGGATCCTCAGAGGCACCTTAAGTCAGACATGCAGTACCGCTGGCACCAACACAGCTGCTTCTTTGGGGAGTTTGGGGTAATACATCTGCATTTCAGCATATTTATCATCAAAGCGGCTGCGAGGGCCAGGCGTCGCTGTCGTCCTGCGGGCACCGCGCCACAGCCCGGCAGAGCCGAGCGGGCAGCACAGCCACAGCCAGGTCACGCACAGTTTAGACTTCTGCAAAATTCCCCTGCTGCTCACTTGCGGCAAGTTTTTCCCTTCGTGTTTCTGCAGAAATTTATCTTACCCTGCACTCGAGGCTGAGCGGCCTGCTGGGATGTGGCCTCACGTTTATCGCTGCAAAGAGCAGACACGGAGCCTTTTGCCATTAGATCATTTTTCCCTTAAGCAGCTCGGACAGGATCAGAGGCGGTCCAGGGAGGAACAAGTTGTCCCAGTTGTTCAAGCTCAGAACGAGACGTTTCGGTGTCTGCTGGGTGCAGAAGTTACTGGGAAAGGGACAGGGCGCCTGCAGAAGCACACTGAGATGGAAGCAAATTATGACGGGACCATCACACGAGGATGCTGAGGCTGCAGCTTCCTCCAGCTCCAAAGGAGATTCCTGCTTTCACAGCTCCCAGCTTCCTCAAGAAACCAACATCAGAGCTGCCCTTGCTCCATAGGTGCTGGGAACGGGCAGTGTTCAAGTTTGCTGCTCCTCACACTCTCAGCAGCACCCGCCTGTCTTGTTCCACAAGGAGTGCTGGCATTCCCAAGCTCCGGGTGCCATTTTCCACGGGCAGGAGATGGGTAGGAACCCGAGAAAGGCTGTGAGCAGAGACAGGCTGCACCCCAGGGAGCTGCACACCCAAGGGCTTGCACCAGACACCCAGGGGCAGACAGCAACGCTGGGAATAAAGGGCCAGTTTATCAGCCCTTTCCTAATAAGTGATTAATAGATGCAGCCATATTCTTTAATAACTTACAATAAAAAGACGCTACGAAAAGCTTAAGCAAGACAGATGGTGCTATAAAGTGAATTATAGCATGTACAGTAGCTAGTGCAAAGTAACGGATGCCCTCATTTAATAAAAAGAATCTGATTTTCTGCAGCAACTTTCATGCTTGAGGCATCTCCGTGCGCTTTAATGAGCCCTTGTGGCCTCAGCAATAACCCGCACGCAGCCCTGGACATCAGATGCTGTTTTAATAAGAGAGTATACGTTGGTCAGGGCACTGGGGTTATTCCACAGCCCTGATTTTTAGCCTTTCATTGGACAGCTACCAAAACCAGACAGAAGGGGCTGAAAGATGTCACCTCCTAACACTGCACCGCAGGGAATGACAAGAGAGCCTTGGTCTGGGGCTGGAGCATCATCCGACTAAGAATAAAAAAAGAGCACTCTTACTACCCACTAACCAGACTGGCGTCTGTAACCATGACTATAAGGCACGCCGCAAATTATGTAATTTAATAAACACTGTAATAATAAAGTATTTATTTTGTATAATGAAGTGTTAGTGATTAGAAACCAAACACACATTGGGCATGCTGCTGCGGTTTCTCTTGAACCCATGCCAGTATCACTCAGGGCTAAATATGTCTGCAGCAGGTTGAGAGTAAGTTCCTAGCCTTGTTTTGATCAGCCTGTCAAGTGTTTTAGCTGCCATTCGGGTTTCTTTACATCACACTATAATTGGCTGCTTTCTCAAGGTGCAACGACGAGAAAAAGCACACGGCAAAACTCAGGCTGCTCTTGCAAAATCCTCCGCCGAAACTCCACTGCTTTTCTGAAAGCTGATTTCAGTAGCAAAGGGCATTTTGTAAACAGCTGCTGAAAATAGACCGCAACTGAAAGGCAGCTTGCATTAAACTCCACAAGAAAGCCTTATTTACCCTCATGCGCTTTCTTTGTAGTGTCGATCAAACCACTCTCAGCTCCCAGGGGAGGCCCTCGGAAAAATAAAAGGAATAAGAAAAATAGAAGAGCAAGTGACGTCCTTCAGAGCCCAAATGCACCTGAGAGGCCCCGGAAGGAAGCTCGCTCGCCAGGCACGCTCGCCATGAGCTCCCTGGCCAAGTTCAAGCGCCAGGGTCAAGAGGATGCCCCGCAGCACTGGCCTCACTTGCCCTTGGCTGTCAAGCCCTGCGGAGCGCTTTGATCGGAGCAGGCAGCCCGAGCATCCCGCTGCCGGCTCCTGAAGCTGTCCTTCAACGGCAGGTCATTGATTTGCAGATGTCGGCAGAGAGCACGGCAAAACACAAGGGTAAAAGGGACGATCAATCACCCGCGCCGCAGGACAGGGACACGCGCCATCCCAAGGGCCCGGCTCGGCTTCCCGGCCCTCCAGGTGCTCTCCTGCCTCCTGCAGCAGCCAGCGCTGCCCGTGGGCAGCGGCAGGGCCAGTGCACGGAGCCTGGGTGCACCCAGAGCTGCAAGGACAGTATGGAGCTTTTTGGGGTGATACTCTGAACATGGGCAGCAATGGGACAGCGGTAGTGGCCGTGGCTGCCTGGGGTCATTCCCATTGAAGCCCGGGCTCTCCCTCACCTCTGGAGCACAGCTGCAGGCTGCTCGGTGTATCCTACATTTGCACTTTGTCCTCCAGGCCTGAAAATGTTGTGCAGCATGTGAAAAAATATGAGCAAGTCAAACAGCCTGCTCCGTTACAGAGCACGGGCCTGGCAGGCTCTTTCCACTTTGCAGGGTGTTCTGGAGCACAGAGCAAACCTCCCTGCTGGCTACGTGCTGGCACCGGCACCTGAAGCCCAATTGCTCCCTATTCAGCATGAAGGGGACAGCACGAGCTGCTGGATAGTGTGAGTGTCTCTCACACTATCTGTGATATTGAGACACACGGATAAACAGGGCTGGATCCCAAGGGTCAGCAGCGATAGAAATGATTCTCCCTCACTCTTAGTTGCCCTGTTTCTTCCTCTCTTCAGGTCAGTCGCCTGCTACCAGGGCAAGACACAAAAAGGAGAGTAGCAAAAGAGAAGCAGAGCACCAGGACTGGGGTTTCCTGTCTCTGCTGGAAAATAACACTCTGCTACACCCAAGTAAGACCTCCCTCCTGCCACCTCGACTGCAAAGTTGCAAAAAGCCTCAATTTGCAAGCTGTCACTCATGCTCCTATATCTAAATCGACAGATCTGTTCACACTTGTATCTCTGCAGATGAAAAGCTACGTTGCTGTTTAAGTGCGAGGCATTAGTATTGCCCTTACTTGGATTACACAAAACCCTCAGGTCCATGTGCTATCAAGTGATACAGCACAAAACATTGAGGACAGAAGATTACAAGGGAAACACAAATTACCAAAAATCAAAGTATCAGGCAAACAGCATAGCTACAGGCAACACACTGTCTGTACAACACGGTAAAAGCAGTGCCTCCACCCCTCCTTGGTGCTAGAAAAACAACCACCCTTATTCTGCATGCAGGTGCTGCTAGTGGGTGCTTGGAAGGACCCACCTGCAATCACAGAGACCCCTGACACAGCTAGGAGGGGCAGGACAGCATTATCATCAGCTATGGGATGCTCAAACAAGTAGTAACACTGAGAGGAACATCTTTACCCCAGACTGAGCGTCCAATTGAAAGTGTTTTTAACAGGCAGTTTGTGAACCGCATGCAGCCAGAAGCTAAAGAGGCTGAAATTGTTTAAGAACTTATTTCCAAAGTTGCTCTAATTACAATGCATGGGGTCTTGCTGCTCCGTTTCAAAGGCAACGCGCGATCCCTCCAGGCTTACCATCTGTGCACTGAATTCGGGTAACATGATGCATGTCGCTCCCACCCAGAGAGGACAGAGCAGCTTATTGATCACCCCGTGGACATGATGTAAAGGCAGCACGTGCAGAATAACATCTTCCTTCTTCCACTCCCACTTGTCAATCAGCCCTGTTGTCTGCAGGAGAAAGCACATAATTCAGCATAAGAGCTACAGCAAAGTCTCTGGCTGCTTGCAAAACCCCAGGGCACCCAAAAGTCAAGATCCTCCAGCAGAAAGGACTGAGGGCAGAAACCTTGAGCCTCCCCAGGGCAATGAGGCCTTTCCTTGAGACCCAGCAGGAGCAAAATTCCCACCATAAAAAGCAGAATGCAGCAGGAACATCCTCTGTATCTTTTCTATGCATGTTTTGATACATTTCCAAGTGCTTCCTTGTTACTGAGAAATAAGAAGTCACTAACGGTTTTAAATAGGACATACAAAATTATTAGCCTGTTTCTGCTCAGCCAAAGCTGTCTGAAATAGTAATAAAAAAGGGCATTTTTTTTCCAGAAACTATGCTGACGTAGTCTGGATGCTGCAGACATTGGCTTCTTAGCACCCATGAGGGACAGTTAATGTGGGAGCTGGACAACAATGTCCCATGGAAAAAAACAGGCTCTATGTCAGAGAAGAAATATATTGAACCTCTAAAACACTCTATGACAGGCTAATTATTCAAAGTATTAAATCTTAGGCTTTTGGGTAGCACAACAGCCTTCAGAACCCAACCCCAACAACCAGAGAACTTATTTTCAGTTGCTTAAAAATAAACAAGTATTTGAACAGTGGAATCCAGTCACATCATTCACGACTCTCTTCCCTTTTCCGTGGTACCAGGGGGAGGTTTTGGGCTTTCTGCAGCACAGAAGACAATCTCTGTTCAGGCTGCCTCCCAAATTATCAGCGTGTCTGGGAGGGAACAGATTCTTTGCCTAATATAGCCAAGCCCTGGTTCTGTCCATCAAAGTTTTCATGCTGCTCCTGTCACTGCAGGATCTGAGCATCTCGAACTATGCGAGCGCTGGGACACGACCACGAGGCTCGCCGCATTCCCGGCCCTTTTTCCCTAATGGCCCGAGTCTATCAGTTGCAAGCAGTGATAACAAGCTGGTGAGGTAGTCAGCAGGCTCCTTCAAACTTTTAATTCCTTTTGGCTCACAGAGCTAATGGATTTTTTTGCCTTGGGGATATATAGCTAAATAATGCACAGGCTTCACATAGCGCAGCACTGCGCTGGGCTCCTCCACTGAGGGGCAAAGGTACTTTCCTAGGCGCAGCGAGGGACAGCAAACTGCAAAGACAACAGGCTTTTTCCAACAGCTCCCATCCCTGCTGCTTTCCGGGGAATCAGGCAGAAGAGCCCACGTGCCGCTAGCTGCAGTAAAGCAGCAGCAGTGCTAGACGAGGTTCAGAATCCCCAGCACTTCCCAGTTTTGTGCGTTCACCTTCGGAGCATGCAGGATTCCCACAGCATAGCCCAGCTCCGGGCAGAGCTCCGTGTTGAAGCGTGTTGTGCCCCACAGCCCCAGGTCCCCTGCGAGGGCCAAGGGCTCTGTCACTCACCACGGCCTGCACGTTCTCGTGGGTGCTCAGGACACCCTTCGGCCTCCCCGTTGTCCCGCTGGTGTAGATGATCATGGCCCCTCTGCCTTTCCACGAGGAGCTGGGCACAGGGACCTCCTCCAGCGCTCCGTGACTTGCAGATCCGTCCCTATGAGATCTAAGGAGCGGCAAAACTGGAACTCCCAGCTTGGCAGCACTAGGGGCCATTTTCTCCAGGTATTCCTCTGCCACAATGACCAGGGCACTCTGCGAGTCCTGGATCACGTACTCGAGCTCCTGCGCAGGGTGCTTCTTGTAGAGGGGCACCGCAATGCCCCCGCTCATCCACGAGGCCCACTGGGCCACCACGTACGAGGAGTCATTGGGACACAGAAACGAGATCCTCTCTTCCTTCAAGTCCCTGCTGGAGCACTTGAGGACTCGACAGATCTCCTGGGACAAGCGCAGGCTCTGACCGTAAAGGTCCCTGTACGTGTGCTCACCGTTCTGGTCCACGATGGCAACTTTATCACCAAAAGCCAAAGCCCTGGTGAAAACAGGCGTGACACCACTGCCACAGGCCGTCCACGTGGTTTGCAAGCCCCTGCGGGCACAGCCAGCACTCTTGTGCCCAAGGAGTCCCCATGGGTGATGCTGTGGGTCACGGAGGAGGCAGCGGACGGACCAGCTCGTGCGGGGCAGCAGCAGGGACAGCAGCATCCTGTGAGTGCCGCTGGTTTAGAAGCGATTCTGCAGAAAGCAATTATAGGAACAGATGAGTAGGTACAGCGATTACCCTGGGGTTTATTCCCACCAAGAAAAAGCGGCAGCCTTCATTTGAATAATACGCACTGTATTATTAATGTTTATACTTTAGATTGCTGGATCCCCAGGGTGTTAGGCCCTGGGCAAGCAGAACAGGAGACAAAGACCCTTCCATAAGCAGTCTCAGCGCCCCTAAAAGACAATCTAACTTAAATTATAAAATAGTTTTCGTGCACTCAGTCATATTAGGGCATTAAACAACAGCTACTTGAGGTGCCATTCCAGCTCAGTGTAACCAGCAATTAGAGAAATGAAATACTTGGGACAGGGTTCAGCTCTAAGGCTGCACTTTTCATCTCAGAGGTGAAGCACAGAGCAAGGCAGGGGTTTGAGCACAGCAGTACAGTGCTAGATGCAGAAGCCACTCGAGTTTTAGTTCCACGGATGCGTCGTGAACCTTCCTTCGAGCAAGGACACGCTGAGGAGCCGGAAGGTGCTCGGTCTGAGAGTCCTGGAGGGGCAGAGGGCCAAGCGACCGCTCGACAACCCCAGCGCAGCGAGCAGAGCCCTCGCTGCCCTGCCCACGCCGAGCAGCTGCTTTTCCTCGTAAACAGCAGCGGGCAAACGCAGCCCGCCACGTGCTGCCTCGTGGGCAGGCGGTGGCGTTTCCGAAGGAGCAAAACTTGCAGCAGGACGCAGGGTCGAGCTCACCCAGCTCCGCGGGGCAGCCCGCGCTGGACCGCAACACGGCCACCGCCTGCAGCAGGAGCCCTGTGTTCGGCGGCGCTTTGGCAACGAAAAAACCTCTGACCTCTGAAAAGGAACTGGAAGGAGTAACAGCACCATTAAAGGCATTACGGGAAGATTAGGGGCTGGCACAAATACCATGTATTTTGCCTTTGTGCTTGGGAAGCAAAATGACATCAGTCTCCCAGCTCATGAGAGGAGCTGATTTTTTTTTTTTTGCAGTAACTGACAAGAAACAGGAGCAATTTGCTCTTCGCCATTCTATTCATCACCTCCCTCTTTTTCAAAGCAAAATTTTGGTGTAACCGTAATAGGGGTGGCTTGCACCACCTCGCAGAAGTGTTTGGGACAAAGTTACTGTGCGATATAAAAACCATAGGAATGTAAAGGGGGAATGGGAGCCTTGGGACCTGTAAGAACACGCTGCGGGGAGACGGCTAGTTCACTGAGACCAGAGGGAAAAGGGGCAAATAGGGAAGAGTGAGGATATGTCTGCTAGGAGAATCCCAAATCCCCTCTGCACAGAACCTGCCTGGAAGCTTGTCCTGTTTGCGAAAACAAAAGGATTTGTTTTATATAATCCACCTCTGCCATGTGCAGACTGTCACCAACACAACAGGGGACCGGAGAGGTGCAGAAAGAACAGGCCAGTGACAAAGGTGCAAGAAAAAGGGTTTCACTGACCAGTTTATCTAATGGCCACTATTAAACTCCACCAATTAAGCCCCTTCAGAGAGATGCAAGGGCAAGACACAATACCCAAGATGCCAAACGCCCATTTCATAAAAGAGATCTGGCAACATTACGTCAGATTTCCTTGCAGCCAGCAATAATTACTTGCTTTGCATATGATTTTTGACAAATACCAATTAGTGCCGCAGCTTGACTCCAACAGACTCCTTGCTCCGCTTCCCAACGCGGTGAGGAGCTGAAACAAAAACGATCCTGAGAACGGGCAACTACTTGGAGCACGACCAAACGCACCTTGACCGAGCTCACAGGCTGCCCGGGCCTCCCAGTGACAGCAACAAGCGGTTATTTCTGCTCGGAGGTCGCTGTGAACCCAGCAGCACTCCCATCCACCCGCAGAAACTTTCTCGAGTCAGAACCCGGCTTGCACGTCTTTTGTTTGCATATCGACCTCGGTTTCTGCTTCTGCAAAAACAGCCCCGAATTCACTGCGGAAACATCTGGGGCGAAGGGGCTCTAAGCCCAGAGGCTCGCGCACTCGTGACATGGCGCGGCGGGATGGAAAAAACAAAGCAGGTCATGACAGAAGCAGGGTGACATCTTTCCATTCCTCAAGGCTAAAATAAACAGCAAACGCGGGCTGCGAGCTGAACCGAATCGCTGCCTCCTGAGCTTCGAGGGGAGGAAATCACATTTTCCCCTTCCAGCAGGGCAGGTTTAACGGGACAAGAAGCAGCACCCTGGGCAAGGCCAGCGCGTCCACGGGCTCTGCGGGCGGAAGGGCAGAGCCGCGCGAGCTGGGGTGACACCAGGTTTTTATTCGCCCCATAACGCAGCCCCGGACTTGTATTTTGGCGGCTGCTCCGGGGACAACGGGTGACACAAACGGTCCCCAGCGGCTGCACAAACCCTGGCTGCGGTGGGGGAGCCCCCTTGGCCACTTGGAGGGGCCGAGAGAGGAGCAGGAGCAGAAGGGACAGGCAGGGACGGCGCTTCAAGCCGCAGGAGCCCCAAAGCCACGTTTTTCCTGGGGGAAAAAGAGAGGAATTAGGGTACAGCAGTGCGTTGTGACCCACAGTGTTCCCTGCTCCTGCTGCTCGCACGGCGCCACGGGGACACCTCGGTCCCCCCATGTCCCCAACGGGGCCGACCGGGCCCAGCGCGGGCTGCAGACCCCGCCGTTGCTAGGTAACCGCGGCAGGCCCGGGCCGCGGCCTACAGGGCCCGCCGGGTTCACCGGGCCCGGTGGGATCCGCGCTCCGTGACCGCCGCCTCCCTCTGCGCCCAGCAGCCGCTGCGGCGGCTGCCTCCACACCTT
>JAWLRI010000897.1:1222087-1233796 GCA_034781795.1 Crypturellus tataupa | reverse complement strand
CCGGGCGGCACGTGCCGGGGCGCCGGGAGGCGGGCGCTCTGCCCCGAGCGGCCAGGGGGGACATCGCGGCTCTCGGGCGTCCCCTGCTCCGGCCCTGGGGACTGGAAGCATCGGCCGATTCCTCTGCTTCTTCCTTGGCATCAGGAGCCGCCGGTTCCTGCGTTGGGGGGAGCATCCTCCGCAGCGCCGGGCACCAGGATGCTCCGGCATTCCCGGGGCTGGGATGGGGGCATGCGCTGCATGTTGCAGGGGTTGGACTATTGCATGTGCTGCACGTTGCAGGGTCGGCGCTGCGGGATGCACCTTGCGGTGGCCTGGGACGCGCTGAGGGTGCCAGGGCTGCGGTGACGGCAGCGGGTGCTGCACGGGCTCCCAAGGACCCAATATTGCGCCCCACAGCACCCCATGCCCAGGGATGTCCTCATGGCACCGGCACCACCACGACGAGCGCCCTCGGGGCTCCCCAGCCCCATTTCCAGCTCCTTCTACAACGGGATGTTTGGATTAACCCCAGGGTGCCCCATGGGGTGGGCACCCGGCCAGGCCACGGCGCTCCCGGCCGCCTCCTCTCCCTTCGCTCCGTGTTCCCCAGCTCCTGCTCCTGGTCCCCGGGGAGCCCCGGCAGCTGTTGGCTGCAGCGCGGCGCATGCTCTGCCCATGCAATGTTCATGCAGCCCCCCTGCCTTTCGCCTCCCGCAATTCCAGCCGGGATCGGCGCCCGTTTGCATCCCAGTGCAATGCCCATGGCTCCCTTGTCCCCTTGTCCCCGCCAGCAGCGCCAGGGCCTCCTCCACTGTCCTTCTCCCCAGATTCCCCCTTTCCAGGAGCACCCGGATGGCCGGGCCGGCCGCGCTGGCCCCGCGGCAGGGGCCGTCCCCGTGCACCCCCCGAGCTTCTCGCGGAGCCATAAGCTCTGCGCGCGGTGCAGAAATAAAACATGTTCTGCAGAACAAATGATGTTAATTTGCTGAGAGGCTCCGAAGCCGAGTATTAGCGAAATGCCTTGAGGGAGCGAGCGGCAGCTGTGCTGGAATTAATGGCAACGTGCCGAATTAGCACCGCTATGCATCATAGTCAGAGGGAAAAATTACCGGAGAGAAGGGGAAAACAACCCCCTCTGCGCACAGCCCGGACCCTGGGGCCGCCACGGAGCGGAGCCGGACCCACTCCTGACACACGTGCCCTTCCGCAATCCCAGCCCATGGTGCTTCCCATGGAGATGGAGAGGGAGCTGGAGCCGGCCTGCACGGGATGCTGCCGTCCTGAGCACCTAGTATCACTCCAGGGTGCCCAGCATCTTCCCAAGGACCCCAGGATCCCTCCAGGGCGCCCAACACCCCTCAGGGACATCCAGCATCCCTGCAGGATACTCAGCATCCCTTCAAGACTCCCAATATCTCTCCTGGGCACCCAGTATCTCTCCAAAGCACCCAGCAGATGTTGGGTGCCTCTCTTCAGGGCACCCAACATCTCTCCGGGACACCCAACATCCACTCAGGATCCCTCTTAGGCACCCAAAATCCCTCTGGGATGCCCAGCATCACTTCAGGACACCCAGCAATTCTCCAAGGCACCCAGTATTCCTCCAAGGCCCCTGACATCCCTCTGGAGCATCCGTTCGGGGTGCTCAGCATCCCTCTGGGCTATCAGCACCCTTGCAGGGCCCTGGGCACCCACTGGAGCCAACCAAACCACATGGAGATCCACATCCATCCACCCATCCCTGCCTGCATCCCGCTGCCGGCTGCACCGGAGCCCTTGGCAGCAACGGGAAGAGGGACCCGAGCGGTGGGATGTGTTTCCTTGTGCGTCACCTCACCCCGACCCTCCTGTCCTGCAGGTTCCCCGCGGATGCCGGAGCGCAGACCCCCCCGGAGCATCTCCCGGGAATCCACGAGCCGCAGGGGCCACTGGATGTGCAGCGCCTGATCCCGTCCTCGCTGGGATGCGCCCACCGCTGCCGGGAGCTGCTTTGGCTGCCGAATTCCAGCCTCGCTGGGAGCACATGGACACGACAGAGCGGGATCACGCTGGGGAGGACTGAGGAGACCCGGGCGCTCGCCTCGCCGCACCGGGACCATCCGGAGCGCATCCATGGGCAGCCGGGAATGCGTCCGGAGCCTTTGGACACCGCGCGGGATGGACAGGGTGCCGGGGCCACCGGTCAGCGCCCGCGGCCACGCAAGAGCGGCTCCAGATGCGCCAGGAGTGCCGCGCTCCAATTCCAATTCCACAATCATTTCCAGGCTCCTCTTAGTGGCACATTAACGAAGGCTGCTCGTTTGAATGCATAATTAGCCCGAGCATTCTACCTCGCTAATTTCGAAGCAGGAGAAGAGAGTCGGGGGGGGGGGGGAATTTGCATATTAATTTAGCAGAGGGAGAGAAAAATTGTTTACCACTCGCTTCTTGCTGTTGATCACAGCGGACTTAACTCTTTCCCCGGTGCCATCTGGAGCTGCGGCGGCGGCGCCCACCCGGCACGCGGGGCAGGACGCGGAGGTTGGGGACATTAGACGCGTCCTCGTGTGCAGCCGGGTCCCTCCCCTGGGTCGGAGCAAGGCCTGGATGCGATTCCTTCACCCCTGCGAGATGTTAAAATCTCAAGTGCAAAGGGCGAAATAGGAAAAACCTAAAGGGAAAAAGCACCTTGGGGCAGGCAGCAGGGACACGGGAAGGTGACACTGGGGACGGCTGCATGGCCGGAGCCGCCGTGTCCTCCCTGTCACCGGCGCGGGCCGGCCCGCGCAGGGTTAACCACTGATTGCAGCCTTTGTCTCTGCATCAGTGTACATAATGCGCCCCGCATTTGCATACTGCAGCGTGCGCTCAATTAAAATGAACTTTTAATTTCTTCTAAGTAAATTACTCCTTCCCGCTACGTGACGCGCACAAATGTCAGAATAATGGGAGAGCCTTAATGAGGCGGCACCGGGCGCGGGAGGGCAGCGCCGGCCGCCCCCGCTGCCACCCGAACGCCGGGGCCGGTGCAGGCGGCGTTCCCGGGGCTCCGTGTCCCGCTGAATCCCAGACGGGAGACACGAGGGCTCCTCCAGGGGCACCAGCTTTCCCCCAGCCCAGGCTTGGTTTTTGCAAGCTCAGCCCCAGCTTGGAGCTGTGCCCCAGATTCCCCCTTTTTGCAAATGCACAGTCAGGGATCCCACAGGTTTCCCAGTTCTTGGAATGGTGCAAATGCAAAATCCTTCCCCATTCCCACTTGCAGCATGGCTGGGATTTGCCCCGGGGGATGAGCAGGAACCCGTGGGGCTGACCCCTATTTCATGGGGTGGCACAGGGTGGCCGGGAGCCACCAGGCACAGAGCGGAGCATCGCGGCCACCGGCGCATCCAGCGGATCCACGGATGGATGCGCGCATCAGCCCGCGCCTGCACGTCGAGGAGGGGGAGCAGCACATATTGATTCCTCCCGGCTCCCAAAGGAAGAACCGATGTGCAAAGCTATGGGAGGAAAAGGGAAGCTTTGCTCCAGCCCGGCACCGAGCGCAATTCCAGCAAACAGGAATTTACAGCAGCCCCGTGGGGCCGCGCGGCGTTCAGACCCCGGTGCCCCCGGCTGCATTCGGGGCCGGCTCGGCGGCAGCTGGCGCGTGCCGGCGGGCACGGGGCACGCGGGGGGCGAGCAGAGCCGCGCTTCCCCCCAACGCCAAAATTTACATTGAGCCACAAATTAATTTCATAATTTTTTCCTCTCTAATTATGCCAACATCTGCTGCAAGGCCCAAGCTGTGCACATGCATTTTAATACCTCCCTCCCCCCCATCTCTCTCGGCACTGAACTTTTCCGTAATTATTGCCGGGAGAAGGGCCCGGCTCCCGCTCCCGCTCCGTGCCGAGGGAGGGAGAGGCGGCGCTGGCGGCGGGGAGGGAGCTGCGGGCCTGCTCGCTCTGGGGATGGAGCCCTCGAGGGTGCTGCGGTACCAGCTCTGCCCCAGGGATGCTCTGTGGGGCCCTGGGTATCAGCTCTTTCCAAGGATGCTGTGTGGGGCCCTGGGTACCAGCTCCATCCCAGGGATGCTCTGTATGGGCTCTTTCCCAGGGATACTCTATGGGGCCCTCGGTACAGGGCTATTTCCCAGGAATGCTGTGCGGGGCCTTCAGCACATTCCCGGGAGAGGGAAGCAGCCCAGCATGCCGGGTGCCAGGGGTCGGCCAGGCCTCGTGGCCAGGCTTCCCCCGGCTCCCGCTGCACGTCTGCTCCTGCTCCCAGGGAGATGTTGCGTGGCCTCACTGGCAGATGCAGAAGGGCCTTTGACTGCCAAGTAATTAAAACCCAGCAATTACCAATTTGCGGCAGCCAGTTCCTGGCCTGGCGAGTGCTCCAATCCTCCCCGCGAGCCGCAGGATGCAGCCAGGTGCCCAAAACGGAGCCGGCAGCGGGGAACGGATGGGAGGACGGGGCAGCAGAGGAGCCCGATGGGGCTCTCTGCGGCGCTAGGGCTCCGCAAGGATGTTCCCAACCTGGAAAAATCCAACCTCTGGCACATTCCAGGGTTAAAGCGATGCCAGTCCAAGGGTTTTACCCTTGTTGGGGCAGCTCAGGATCGAGGAGGAGCTTGGGGACATCCCATGTGGCAGCTCTGCTTTGGGGACACTGTCCCTCCTGCTGCCCCGTGGTGACAGCAATGCCTTGCACCACCGGGACCCTTTCTGCACGGTGGCCTTTTCCTGGGAATGCGCGTTGCGTCGGGAGCCAGCGGCTGCACGCAGACACCTCCCTGCAGGATGCCCTGCGATGCCACCGCGGCGCCCCGAACCTCAGAGCACCCCAAAGGAGCGCGCGGCGCCGCGCGGGGTGGCCCAGGTGTGACAGCAGGAGTGGGGCCGCGTCAGCCCCGTTACGCCGATGCCGCCCGCCCGACTCCGCAGCCGGGAACAGATGGCAGGCGACAGAAGCTGCTGATGAATAATACGCTCCTAATGAGCGCGGCGCAGGCAGCTCCCCGCGCGCCCGCGCTCCGGCCGCCCGCGCTCCGGCTCCATCTGCGCCCAGCGACGCATTTGGAGCCTGGACCGGGGGGCACCCGTGTCCGCTGCCCCGTGGCCACGGCACCCACATTCCCTGCACCGTGACAGTGCACATCCTTATCCGTATGTATCCGTATCCCCTTTCCCGGAGCCGTATACGCCCTTGTTTATATGCACCCATATCCCCTGCCCCATACCCGGGTGCACCCTCGCCCATAGGTACCCACAGCCCCTGCCCCATACCCGGGTGCACCCTCACTCCCATGCGCAGCCCCCAAAATAGAGTCACAGCAAGTGCAAACCAGGCCAAAAAGGGAACCAGCTGCAAGGGCTCCTATTAAATATACATTAGGGGATAAATTAAATATCCCCTGGAGCCGGCACGTTCACCTGCTGTGGCTGAGGAGGTGACCCCGGAGAGCACAGGTAGCCAAGGAGGAGGCTACCTGCTCCCTCCCCTGCCCCGGGCTTGCTAACGAGCTCCATGGACTAATTAGGGCTCTGGGGCTTATGTGCTCCTCAAGGACAACATTCAGCCTTGGATCGCCCCTTGTCACCGCTATGGAAAGAGCCCAGCACTCGGCACCTTTGCGGGGTGCATCCATGGGGTCCCTTCCACCCACCGCCTCATCCCTGTCCTTCCCGTCCCCACGGGATGAAAGCGCCAGCAATCACATCCCTGCGGAGCCGCTCCAGGCTCTAATCGACTTTCCCCCGGGCAGGTTTAATGGGCTGAGCGCCGGGCTCGTCCATCCCCATCGGGACCGAGCGAGCGGCTTGCGCGGCCCTAATTCCCGGGGACAAAAAACCCGGGAATGGGCGGCGGGCGGAAAACAAAACGCTGATGGATTGCGACGCTATTGAATCGCTGGCGAGTAAACTCCATATTTTTAACGGCATTTAAATGCCTCCAAGCAGATTAATAAGGTCTAGGTAATAGCAGCAGCAGTCTATATTTATTCTATCTTAAACGCCAGTTTGTCAGGCTGTATTAATATTGATGGCAGGGCTTGGATTGAGGACAGTAAACGCTGGGACTTCACTTTATCTCTCCCAAACAGGCAGCTCGGAGCCTTTATCAGGCTGCGGCGGCGGCAGCAGCTGCCTCTTCAAGGGCTCCGCGCGGCCCCTCGCCTCCCCCCGCTCGCTCCGTTTAATCAGAGGAGGAGAAGTTGCTGGCTTGATCGTTCCATTTTTATCTCTTTTATTTAGTCCATTTTCATGTCTTTCAGCGCATATTTTATTCCCGTCGAGGCGGGACCATTGATAGCTGCAGCCTCCCCCCCGGGCAGATGCGATGGGGAGGGATGGGGGGTGCTAAGGGGAGCTGCCCCCACGGGCTCGCGGGGAGCGGGTGGGATTTGGGGATGGGATGGGATGGGATGGGATGGGATGGGACCGAGGGCTGTGTCCCCTCACTGTCCTTATGCGTGACAAGGAGTGACCTTCCCAGCGGATCCGGGCATCCCATCGATGGCATCCTGAGCAAACAGAATCCTCATGGGATGCAGTAGCCTCGGAACCGACCGGCTCCCCCAGATTGGGACCCCCTGTACCCCATTCCCACAAACAGAGCCGGAGCAGGGCCGGATTCCCGTGCTCGTGCCGGGGGCTCTGCTCACACGTGAGCGGCGGAAGCGGCGCCCGGGACACGCGCGACTCCTCCTGAAGACCCACATTCCCGCCCGGCTCTTCCCCGGCACCGTTTGAAATTCCGAGCCCGCTCGGCGTTGATTAGTCCTACAAATCACCCAGCTGGGGAGCAGCCCGCGGCCACGTGACGCGCGCGCTGCCGGCACCATTCCCAGCCTGGAATATTCAGGGCAAACAGCTCGGAGAGACGGCGCAAACGCTCCGCGCTCGGCTCCGCTCGCAGCTGAGTACCGGGTTCAATGCCAACAGCACCAGGCAGTCTGCCCCGCTAGTGCAATTAGCAGCAGGCTGCAAATGAGGCTGTATCCGAAGGCAAAAGACGCCGCGCGCCCTGGTTGAGCGGTGCGGGGTCCGGCTCGGGCGCGCACATCCCAAATAGGAAATGTTTGTGCAGCGGCTCCCTTGGCAGCGCCCGCGCGGATCGCCGCAGGCCGCTGACTTCAGCAGGGAAAAATGCTGCCGGAGGGGGACGGCGGCGCCGGGCGCTGGGAACGGCCGCGTTCCCACCGCGTTCCCACTGCGCTGACAGGCTCCACGGGGCTCCTGCTCTTCCCGGACTCCCATTCCCAACGCCTGGTTCTTGGGGTGCACAGTGCGTCCTGGGCACCGGGCACCTTCACTTTATGTCTCTGCATGGAAATGAAAAGGTTGAGTTCATTTTGGAAGGGAAAAAAGCAACTGTGCAGAATGGGTCTTAAATATCCTAGGGATTTTTTCTCCTTGTAATGACCGGGTTTTAGTCCTGGCTTCCTCCCAGTTCCCGGCCAGGCTTTCCCACGTGCCAGCCCTTTGTGGCCCCAGGCTCCACATCCAAAATATTTTCCAGCTGGAACAGAAAAGCAGGGATGTTTCCCGGCGCTCCTGTGGCTCTGGAGCATGCAGGGGTGCTGGGTGCCACGGGAATGCCCAGACACCCTGGGAATGTACCTGGATGCTGGTGCCCTGGGGATGCCGGGGGATCCCGAGGATGCCCAGGGATGCCCAAGCACCCTGGGGACATGCAGGGATGCAGAAGTCCCTGAGCACCCTGGGGACAAGCAGAAGTCCTTGAGCACCCTGGGGACATGGAGAGATGCAGGAGTCCCTGAGCACCCTGGGGATATCCAGGGATGCAGAAGTCCCTGTGTGCCCTGGGGACAAGCAGGAGTCCTTGAGCACCCTGGGGACACGCAGGGATGCAGCAGTCCCTGAGCACCCTGGGGACATCCAGGGATGCAGGAGTAATTGAGCACCCTGGGGACGTGCAGGGATGCCCAAGCACCCGGGGGACCTGGAGAGATGCAGGAGTCCTTGAACACCCTGGGGACACGCAGGGATGCAGCAGTCCCTGAGCACCCTGGGGACATCCACGGGTGCAGGAGTAACTGAGCACCGCGGGGGACAAGCAGAAGTCCCTGCACGCCCTGGGGACACGCAGGGATGCCGCAGTCCCCGCGCGCCCCTGGGCCGTGCTCGCGTGCAGGACGGCGTCTGGCTCGCCGTGCCGGGGCCATCAGGAGACGGCCCTGCAGATGGCAGCTCTCTCGGAGCGACGGGGGCCCTAATCCTCCCCCCGGGGCCCATTATCATCTCTATCTGGTGAAAAAACTCTCATCCTGGATGTGTCTAATCCTAATCACTCCCCAGCGCGCGGGGCCACTTCAGACGGGCCAGACGGACGCACGAGGCCTCCGCTCCACATATCTGCACAGGCAGCCGGGCCCGGGGGGGCTCCTAATCCCGCCGCGAGGGCTTCATTTAAAAGGGGATTTGCCGTTTATTCCCTCCGCGGGCTGAGTGATCATTACCGGGGTCAACATCTGATCGGGGAGAGCCTTGTTAAAAAATAATAACGGCGCCTTAATTCGGGGAGGGCAGCGTTCCAGGCGGGTTGCTTGCAACGAAGGCATCGGGTCTCTGCAGCGGCGCCCTGGGGCATTGCTCGGGGTGGGATGTGCGAGACAGGTGGCCCTTGGATGGGTCCCTGCTGCCCGGGCCTGGAGCGGGGAACAGGGATTAAATCCAGCAGGGAAAATATCCTGCAGCAGGTGCTGCTTGCGACAGGTCTGAGCGGGCGCCAGCCGGCTGGGAAATCCCGCGCGCATCTGTGTCCATCAGCTGGGCGCCAGATGGGCCCCGCGCCGCCGCGCGCCGCGTTCGCCGGATCGGGGGCAGCGCCGCGGCCCCCCGCTCGCTCCGAGCCCGGGATTTGGCGGCTGGAAGGCGGCCAGGAGCAGGATGCTGCCATGTCCAGGCCGCTCGTGGGGCACGGTGGCATCGGCTCTGCCCCATGGCAGCCCCACGGATGCAGGAACCGCCCCGGGGGCAGAGCAGGAGGAAGAGGAGGATGTGCCCCCCTCGCCCTGCACGGGCCATGCCGGGCTCTCCGTGTATCCGCATGCACCATGGTGTGCCCGGAGCGGAGCCGCTCGGCAGCTCCTGCCTCCCCTCCACCTCCTCCTCCTCCTCCTCCCTCGCTCCCTTTCTGGAAATTGATAATTAACCTTTTGTCCGCGCCGCTGTTGTGCTGATTCGGCGCGGGCGGCTGCAGGGCGCTGATAGGGGAAGCGCCGGCGGCGGCGGCGGCCGCAATCTGCCGCCGCGCACGGCCGCCGCGCGCAGATAAGCGGGTGCCGCCGCGGCCGCCCGACCTGCGCCGCAATCTCGGGGAGAAGCTCCTCGAGGCCCGGCCGCGCCGATGGCAGCGCCGATAGGGCTCCCCGCACTGCCGTGGCCCTTATCTCCCTCTCCACGTCCCTTTGATTTTTGCTCTCCTTTCGCTTCGCCCTTCCCTTGCGGCGTTCGGCTCTGTGCTCCGTGCGGGCTCTCCCGGCACAGCCGCCTCTCTCCCTTCCATTCCCGGCTCCTGCTCCCTCCGTCTTGCCGGGATGGTGCCTCCTCTCCTGGCAGGTGGCCTCATGTTTTGGGGGAAGAAGGGGCAGATTTGGGTGTTGGGAATGTTTGGCTCGTCCTGGGAGCCTTGCAGAGCTGGAGACTTCACCTGGGCATACAGAAAAGCCCCAAGGCAGCACCTTGGCTCTGGTGCATGGAGCAGGCTGGCTGCACTGGGCCGTGCAAAGCCAAGCTCGCGTGCGAGTGAGCGCGGAGGGACGACACCGTGTGTGCCGGAGACACTCGCCCCTTCTGGGCTCCGCTTCCCCTCCATTATTTCCCGGGCAATCCCGTTATTTTGCTTGGGGGTTATTCATACAGCTTTGTTGGACCCGCCGGGTGCAACCCGGAGCCCTCGGGTTTCCCGGGGCAGCCGCGTCTCCCGCCGACGCCGCATGGGGAAGTCCCCGCGGGCACCGAGTGCAGCGGTGACTCAGAGGGACCCGGCGCCCGGGGTCCCCGCGCGCCCCGGGGTCTCCCCTGCTCCGCGCTGGGGCATTCCTGGGAGCCCCCAGCCCGGCACAGCTGCGGGGCAGGTGCCAGCCCCTCCGGACGCAGGTGCCGGGGGAGCCCAGGATGCAGCTGGCCGGGATTTTCCTCGCTGGTCGCGGATCGCTGTGCCCTGGAGCGCTGCGGGGCCGAGCCCGTGCCCGGTTTGCACGACGTGTCACTTCCAGGGCCGGGAATAAAACGCTGTCCCCGGAACCCCCCGGCTCTGTCCCCAGCCTGTGCCACATCCCGCCCGAGCGCAGGTGGCCGCCCGCGCCATCTGCCCAGCCACCGCGGGGACCGCGCGGCGCTGCTGTATTTTTAGGACGTGTTTCCTCCCTCCCACCTGCACCCCAGGGCGCCCTTTCGGTTTTCTAATAAGTCTCACGCGGCTGCCGGGGACCCCCGTGCCCGGGTGGCCGGGGTGACACTGCGCCATCCCCACTGAGACGGGGGGACACGGGCTGGGGCCGATGCTGCCGCGTGGTCCGTGCATTGCAGGTGGGGACCAGCATCTGGGAATGTCTTTGTCCCCACGGCCATCCCCAGAGGCCAGCGGGACAGCAGGTCTGCAGCAGCCCTCCCTGCGGCACCATCCCGGTTGCACATGCACCATCCATGTGGCACTGCGCTGGCTGCACCGTGCCGGGCCATGCTGGCCATGCCACATGGTGTTGGCAGTGCCATGCTGCAACGTGGCAGCATCCACGTGCCACGCTGCACCGCGCTGGTCGTGCCATGCTGCACCACGCCATGCCACGTTGCAATGTGACAGCCTCACCGTGCCACCCTGCACCGTGCTGGCCATGCCACACGGAGCTGGCCATGCCGCCTTGCAGCACGGGGTCATGCCGCGCCACCCCATGCCACGTTGCAATGTGACAGCCTCTCAATGCCACCCTGCACCGTCCCGGCCGTGCCACACGGGCCTGGCCACGCCACGTTGCACCATGCCGGTCACACCATGCAGATGTGGCCGTGCCACCCTGCACCCCGGGGGGGCACAACGGGGTGTCCCTCCCCGCCACCCCAGGGTGGTTCCGAGCTGCAGCGGGGGCACAACGGGGTGTGCGGGGTGCATGGCAGTGCACGGCAGTTGCATGGCGGTGCATGGCAGTGCATGGCGGGTGCATGGTGGTGCACGGTGGTTGCACAGCGGTGCACGGTGATTGCAGGGTGGTTGCATGGTGGTTACGTTGTGGTTGCATAGCAATTGCATGGCGGTTGCACGGTGGTGCATGTTGGTTGCACGGTGCCCGTGTACGCCCCAAACGCCACCCCCGCGGGCTCCCGCCGGCGCCCCCCGCGCACCGGTTGTGCATGTGGGCGGCGCGCAGGTAGCTCTCCTTCCACGCCTCCATGCAGGCCACGCAGTCGCGCAGGCAGCGGCGGCTCGACGCAACGTAGCCCTCAAAGAGGCGATCCAAGGCGACGTGGCGGCAGCACAGGCGGATGATCTTGTTGCTGAGCTGCAGGGGGGACAGCGGGTGACTCCGTGTGACGATGGGTGATGCCAGGCGGTGCCACCGCGTCCCGCCGTGCCGCCGCATGCGTCACCTTGCGCAGCAGCGCGGTGATGCGCTCGCGCGAGTTGTAGTGCGGCGAGTTGAGCCAGACGATGCGCACGAGGGCCAGCAGGCGCGGGAGGCGCGCGGGCACCGCGGCAGGCGCCAGCGTGGCCAGCTCGCGGCACGGCGCCTCCAGCACCGCC
>JAWLRI010000897.1:1192920-1204249 GCA_034781795.1 Crypturellus tataupa | reverse complement strand
TCTACCTCGCCGCCCCGCGCCCATTCGGCACGATCGGGCTCGCTCGCGCCCGCTTTGCAGCAAACAGGGCCCCGGGCGGCCGCTGCAGCCCCCCACGGACCTCGGGTGCTGCTGGGTTGCTTTTAAATCCCGGGTTTTCCCTTTTTTTTTTTAATCCCGCTCCTTGCCCCGGATTTGTTTGTCACGGCGCTCGCTCCAGGAGGAAAGCGACGGCGAGGGCCCCGCAGCGCCTTCCTCGACGAGGAGGAGGAGGAAGCAAAGATGATGTAGATTATTTTGTATTTCGTGCGTCATTGTATAAAGCGCAGAGGACGGGAGTGCAATACGGAAAGTCCCACGGCTCCGCGAGGAGGGAGGCCGGAGCGCGGCCCGGCACGGCCAGGGCGCGAATGCTGTACGTTAATGTGAATGTAAATAGTGTTTGCAGAGGTCCAAAAATAATAATGATGATGATGATGACGATAGTGATAATAATAAGAGACGTTTGCCAAATAAAAGATGATGAGAAACCACTGGAGGATGTGGCGTTTAGGAGCTAGGTTGGACTGAGAAGACGCAGAGCTCGTGTGCTCGGTGAGGAGCTTTAGTTTCCGGATTTGCAGGAACCATCCTGTGCGTTTGCCTTGGAGCCGCGCGAGGGGCTCGGAGCCGCTTTGCTACCCGGGGCCGGGATTCCCGGGCAGGAAACTGCCCCCCGGCCCCGCTCCAAGGATCCTAGCGGCTCCCGGTCCCACTGAGCAGCCAAAGGGTCCTGCTGCCTCCCGAGACCTCAGGACGGGCGTGCATGTACCCCGAGACCTCGAGGCAGGGTTACATGCACCCCAAAAGCTCGAGGCAGGGTTACATGCACCCCTAGACTTCCCAGTAGGGTTGCATGGCCCAGACCTCAAGGCAGGGCTCGATGCAGCCTGAGACCTCGTGCATCCTCGAGGCAGGGCTGCGTGCACCCCAAAATCTCTCAAGAGGGTTGCATGCACCCCAAGACCTCGAAGCAGGGCTCAATGCACCCCAAGACCTCGTGCATCCTCAAGGCAGGGTTGCATGCACCCCAAAACCTCCCAATAGGGTTGCATGCACCCCGAGACCTCGGGGCAGGGCTGCCCGCACCCGGGATCTCCTCTCTCGGCAGGTCAGGGCTCCCCCGTGTGTCCCCGTGCGCCGGGGCCCCCGGAGCGCCGTTCGCTTTATTTATGGTGTGGCATATGTAATATTGTCTATTTTTCTTACGGGTCCCGAGAAGAGGTAATATATGAGTGTCGCAGACGCACCTGCCGCGGGGCCGCCGCTCTCGCCGGCGTCTGAGCCCTTTCCTCCCCTCCCGGCCATGCGTGTCCGTGCGCCGGCGCCGCTCCGGGCCCTGCTCTCTACCTCCGCCTCCCCGGGAAACCGCAGGCCAGAGCGTTTCCACAGCGGCTCTTGCTCTCCTCTCGCTTCCTTTTCTGGTTCGCTTTCGTTTGTATTTTGCTTTCTTTTAATAAGAAGAAAAAAATTACCCTAAAGAACCTTGCGTTGAAACCAAAAGCCGGGGGCGGGAGGGGACGGGCGCTCGCAGGCGGCCAGCCCCCGCGTAGACAGCTTTAAAGAGTGATATTCCCAAAAATTCCCAACGAGGGGAGGGCAGCAGCGCGGGGGCAGCTGCTGGAGGGGGCTCACGGGGGTCGTGCTGGCCTGGAAGCCACAGGGGCTGGGAGGGACACGGAGGAGGCGGCTGGAGCGGGGTGAAGCCCCTTCCTCGCATTCCCATCCCGAATCCCAGCTGAAACCAAAGTGCCGCCCCGGGAAGCAATGCAGAGCCCTCCTCGCCCTGCCCTGCCCTGGCCGGGGCTTCACTCGCTCTGCGCTCCTGCTCTCTGGAGCATCCCCGGAGCATCCCCTTCTCCTCCCGCATCCCGCCCGGGGCTCCGCGCCTGGCGGCGGGGATGCTCCCGCGGACATCGAGCGGGGATGCTCCGCACCGGGATGCTCCGCACCGGGATGCGGTTCGGGGCGCGGGAAGCCGGGGGGGCTGCCCTGCCCTGCCGCCCCCGCCAGCCTAGAGAGATGACGTGATAGGACTTTCCTTCGGCATGCTGTCCCCTCCCCTTGCTGTTCCCTGCTTTCTCTAAGTGTGCTGTATGTTTGACCTGTGCAAGATGTAAACTTTATGATCCAGGTTCTGTCTGTTCTTAACTCTGTATCTGTGTAATAAAGACAATTTAATATCACCCAGAGGGTCCACGGCCTCTGCTTGTGCTGAGCCCCCATGCATGTCCTGCCCCCAGGGTGTCCGTTTGTCCTGGAGGCGGTGCGTCCCCCCACACCTGGCTCTCGGACAGGGTGCCCGCAGCAGGTGACACTGCGGGTTGTATTCAGATTCCCCCAGGAATCCCCCACCCTGTTTGCAAAGGGATTTTTTCCCCCAAGATGTTGCATCCTTCCTTGGGCTCTCCTTTTGCACGGGGGGTCCCAGTGCCTGGGGCAGCGTTGCAGCCCCCTGGTTTGCAGCACCGCACGATCCTCTGCTCAGGAAACAGCAGTGAGGTCCCCCAGCTTGGCCAGCAGCAGTGGTGGCCGCCCAGCAGGGACAGCGTCCCCGTGCGGGACTCGAACCTACGGCCCCGAGGGGCAGCGCCGCCGCCACCCTGCCGCCACGGGGCGGGGCCTCGTGGCGCGCCCTGCGCTGATTGGCTGCTAACGTAGGATAAGAGGCGCGCCGGCGGGAAATGCGCACGTGGTGGCGGGAGATCGGCGCGCGGCGACGCTCGGCGGGAGCCGAGGAAGGGGCAGCATGTTCGGGGCCCGGGCCAGGTAGGACCGGGCTCGGCGGGGGTTCGGCTGGCGACCCGGGTCTCTGGGCTGGACCTGGTTCGGTGGGAGGTGCTGGAATTCCAGGCTCTTGGCTGGAGAGTTTGTTGCTTTGTGAGCCCAGATTAGGAGCTGAAACCTGGAAGTGTGTGGATCACCTTTTCATTGCATGAGGCTGGAATCCCTGCTGCTCCTTGCATACAGCCTAGGAGCTCTCCTGCTGGGACAGGTTCTGCCTCCTCCTCTCTTCTCTTGACCTCAGTGAGGTTATAATACTTGGGCTTTCCAGCCCTTTCCATACTCTTCCATAGTGGGAAGTGCCCTCAAAGCCTTTGCCTGGCTGGTGTTCTGTTTCAAGCTCTGTGTTAAACTACTCCTTGCTTATTCGTGCCCAGCCCTCTCTTTCTGGACACTTCTGGGATCTGGTGGCAGGACCCACCATCCTTGGCAGCAATGGAGAAGCCCTGGGATGTGGCAGAGATGACAGCTCTGCAGAAGGCTGCGGAGGAGGACGTAGACCTGAGCCACCTGGAGGGGGACAGTGCAGAGGAGCTGGATGTGCAGGACCCAGTGAGTGGTGAATTATGAATCGCTTTTCACTACTTTTCTAAGAAAATGGCAAACTTCCTACCCTTTTGCTCAACCACTCCCCAAATTTAGGAATAAGAGCTCTCTTGCTTATGACGTCCATCACCAAAGCTGTCACTGAGCTGCCACTGCTCTGCTATGGAGCTTTCCCCACTGAGCTGTGTCTGAGCTTAAGTAAAGGGCTCCTGATTGTCACCAGTTTGAATTTGTGGTTACATCTGGCAGCCCCAGTGCTGCTGGGGCATCTCTGCTCCAGCAAATGCTGTTTTGCAAGGGAGGAAGTGTGTGGTATTTTCCATTATTCTCTCTTGTGGAGTTAAGACCTGAACTTCCCTTTAAGGCAGCTGTTGTCCCCAGCTGGGGCAACCTTGTCCCCGAGCCTGGATGTGCTGTGATGGTGCCCGATGCAGGTTGTGACGCTGCAGTCTGAGCTGGGATGGAGGTCCCTGCTGCACACGCTGCTCGCGCGATCTTGCTTTGCGTTTCAGGAGTTGGAGGCCATCAAAGCCAAAGTGCGGGAGATGGAGAAGGAGGATGAGAGGCTGAAGGAGCTGCAGCTGGAAGCGGAGAAACACTTCCTCATGAGCTCGGAGGCAGGTGCGGGCTGGTGCTGGTGCTGCTCCCTCCACCCTGGCCCTCAGGTGTCCATCAGCCTGCGTGTGTCCTTAGCAGGACATGGTGCTGATCTGGATTATATCCATTCTGGTCCCCCACCTCTATAGGCCAAAATTCAGTGAATTGGGCTTGTGAATTCTCTCCCTGGAGAGATAAAAGCCAAAGGGTGGAGGATGAGGCTGTTGCAGGTCATTTGGGAATGCCCAGACCTGAAGTGATCGGGACCAAGAGAGCATGGAGCTGCTTGGTGGCAGCTTCTCTACCCAGTGCTTCAACCCTGGTCTCTGCAGGTTTGTTCCCAAAGACGACCGAGGAGAAAATAGAGGCTGACCAGCGATCCATCTATGTGGGCAATGTAAGTGGGAGCCTGCTCCAAATCATGGACTTGGGTTTCTAGGTCAGGTGATGCCACTGCTTCCCTGGGATACATTCTGCACCCCAGGAATGTCCTGGGACCCTTGGCAGAGGGTCCTGGTGGTGCTCGAGGGGCTGGCGCTGTTGTTGCAGGTGGACTATGGTGGGACTGCCGAGGAGCTGGAGTCTCACTTCAACTGCTGTGGGCAGATCAACCGGGTGACCATCCTCTGTGACAGGTTCTCGGGACACCCCAAAGGGTCAGTACGGTGCATGGGGCCTGGGCTGGGGATGCCTGAGGGTGCTGCCCTGGGTCAGAGCCTGCGCTCCAAGGCTTTGGGAGCAGGCATGGGCCCTGCTTTGCTGTGTGCTGTGGTTTGAGGTGGTTCCTCCCCGCCTGACCCCAGAAAGCAGCACACCGTGTTCTTGGTGGATCACAGAGATCCATCTCCTGCGCCTGCTGCACCAGGGGGCTGGCGGGAGCCTTGTGGCATCCCTCCATGCCCATGTGGATGGGACGGGGCTGGGGGCAGTCCCTCTGGGGTGTCCCCACGGCAGTGCCCACACCTCTGTCCTCGCAGGTACGCGTACATCGAGTTTGAGGAGAAGAGCTCTGTGAAGGCGGCCGTGGAGCTGGATGAGAGCATGTTCAGAGGCCGCGTCATTAAGGTGGGAGCTGCAGGGGGACCCCAGGCGATGCCTCTGTCCCCCAGAGCTGGCAGCAATTGGGGTGCCTCTGCTTCCAGGTGCTGCCCAAGAGAACCAACATGCCGGGTATCAGCAGCACCGACCGCGGCCGGTACCGCGGCCGCTTCCGTGCCCGGGGAGGCTACTACGGCGGGCAGTGCCCACCGGTGCGCGGGAGGACGTACAGGTGAGCGGGAGCAGGTCGGGAGTCTCCGTATGCTCGGGCCGAGCAGGATCAGCCCAGGATGCTGCGGGAGCGGGTGCTGCACGGGGCTCTGCAGCCTCCCACGCGGCACGGGGAGGAGGGAGAAGGGCCCTGGCAGGAATCTCCTCCAGGAGGTCTGTGCTAGAAATGTCCCCTGCTGTCTAGTGCTGTTAGTGTCATCCGCCGGCTGCAGCCAGCTGGCCTCGTGGGCCTGCAGGCAGCTGGAATTGGAAAGGACAGAAGTGAGCAGCCTGGCAAACGGTGCCAGGGCTGGTGGCACCTGCAAGAGCCTGTCTGCTGCTGTCCCCTGTGTCTCCAGAGGGGCCTGGAGCTGCTCTCCATCACTGATACATGGTGCTGTGTCTGTTCCTGCCTAGGGGTCGGGCAAGACCGTGGCCTTGGTATTTTCCCTACTAAAAGGAGAACTGGACTATCCCGGTGGTGCCAACAGGACTGAAAAGAAGAGATGGGATTGGAGAGATTTAGGGGAGAGAGAAAAGAAGGAAAAAAAAAAAAAAAAAAGCCTGCCAAAGCCAAAAAAAGATTAATTTTAAAATACCATCTGCCTGGCCATGAGGATTACTCGGAGGCAATCGCGTGCTGTGCAGCTGGAGCACGGGGCTGCTGAAGGGAAGCCGATCTGCTCTACCTGCGCTCTGGCCAGATTCCGTGGGGTGCGGGGGACCTTAGGTTTGCTTAGGAAACTGCAGTTTTATATCGGAAATGGTCTTGTTCCTGCCAGAGAGCATCCTGATCCTGGGAAAAGAGCTTTTGCGGACTATCGGTTTGATTTTTTTTTTTTTTTTTTTTTTTTCCCCCCTCCCATAGCAGAGGGTTTGGCTTTTATGGGTCTATTTTCTTAGCTTGCTGCTGTTCTCCATCAAGGAGGGGGAAAGCATTTCTGCTTGTTTCTCTGGAAGCCTCTGCTGGGATTACCCAAGACCTGGTTTTCAGCAATCCCCTTTTTCCCTCCTCTTGCTTTTATTTAGAAGGAAAGTGGAGAGAACAAGGGGTGCAGCTAATATCTTTTTCTGTTGGTAGCAGCATTTCAGAGTAGCCTCCACTGTGGTGAGTTGGGCTCTGATCTCCCTCTTTATTCCTGTCCCACTTCCTGGTCTGATTCCTGTTTGGGGCTCAGGATAACCTCAGCATTGGGATAAAGCACATGGAAGGAGTCTGCTGGTAGGGACCTTGGGCTGGCGCTTGCCCTTGCTGCTGATCTTGTCTTTATGAGCACTGCAACTGCTCATTTTTAAAGGAAAAAATATTTGTGTTAAGAGCTGGGCTGGAAATTCCAGCCAATGGTGTTACTGTGTTGAGTTCTGCATTAAAATAAACTTTGTGTAATTCTTGAACTAATCTTTCAGGATCCTGGTCTAGGATTCCTCTAACCCAGATGCAAATTCTGATCTAAAGCAGCTTTCTGCAGCTCAAGGGACACTGCCAGACTGTAACTCCTGCTGCCTTTTCCTTTTCTTAGTACCTCAGAGGTTTCTAAAGCTTGGTGCCTTCACTCTTGATTTTGCACTTTCTGCAGTATGGGCCACGCTGGTGAAGCTGGCCTTGCTTTCTTGATCCAAGCTACCTCTGGGCTCTGACTGTGAAAATCTCTTTTCTGGGACTTTAAACTTTCCATTAATAGGTTTTTGTAAATTCTTGAAGCTTAATTTTTTAGCAAAAAAAAAAAATTTGAGTGTATGGACTACCCTGTAATGGCTTGTGGAAGAGGAAATGCTGAACTCCAGTCTCCGCAAGTGAAAAGAGTGAACCTTTTTTATATAGACATATTTCAGAATAGCCATGTACAGCTGTGCCTTGTTTAGATGGTGGGAGAGGCTCAAGTATTTTAATCTCCCATTATTTGACAGGTTGTTGTTGAGTAACTGTATTTAAGTTCTGTTTAAGAAGGTATTGTAAATGTCACTTATTTTTAAAATAAATGATCCTGCTGTGTGAACTTCATCTGCTGTGAGCTGACACAGCACTGACCTGGCTTTCTCTGGGTTCCTTGTATCCTTTGGAGCTACATTATATATTTTTTAGTGTTTTCTGTGTTTAACTGATTAGGTGCTGGTATAAACTGCCTCAGTGTTGGAATTAGCATGTGCTTGATTTAAAAGAGCTGCCAGGACCTGTGGCCTCTGCTACCTGGTTGTAGCTGCACAGGTTCCTGCAATATTAGTGCAGTGCACAAATGCCTAAAGCTGGGATATATATCTGCTTCTCCTGTCTTATATTTTTGGGTCATCATCTGATTTGGTGGTTTTGAGTTAAAACTGCAGGGAGCTGCAGTGGGAGGTGATGTTAATGGGATGAGTCAGGCAGCTGTGTAATCCTGGTGTCTCAATCCCTTGGCATGGATTTATCCCAACTGCACTACCTGTGCTCCCTGAGCTGCCCTAGGAATACTGCAAGTGGGTACCTGAATGAGGTGAAAAGTGATAATAAGGGGAAACAGGTGCAAGTCATTCCAAAAAATCTTGCCTATGGAGACAGGAGCCATGTGTGATTTGATGATGCTCAAGGTAGTCCTTGGAGAGCAACTGCTTGCTCTGTTTGCTGGAGCTCTGAGCCCATGAACAGGGGCTGGTTGTAAAGAAGTGTGCAGCCTTTGGCTGATGTATGCACTGTTCCCTCTTTCCAAGGACTACTGGACTAAGTATATAGGTCCAAGTGGTCCTGGCTAGGGAAAAATGGGACAGACCAAATGTTTGAAGGAAGTGCTGCACATAACATTCCTACTGGAATGAACAGCCTGGAGCAGCAGCTAAGGGGCTGGGGAGCAGCAGGGTGACTTGTTGCTGGTGTGCACCTTCAACACTAGAACTGCTCTGAAGCCCCAGAGTGGGAAGAACAGTTGTTGCTGGCTGTGCCTTTCAGCTGACTGAAATCTAGGTTGATCCCAGTAATCTCTTAGCTATCTCTTGGGCAGCTGTCCTTGTTCTAATCATAAGCACAGCAGGAATTGCTGTTACACAAAGCCCAATTTCTAGGGAAACATGTGAGTTGCAGAGGGAGCACAGCTGTGTGCATTTCTGTAGGGAATGAGCCTCCTGTCTGACATATCTGACCTTTACTAAGGAAGAGCTGGCTGGTACATGTTACCTGAAGGCAAAACCAAAGCTGAACAGTGAATTTGGCTGCACTCTGCTAGAGTAGAAATGCATGCAGACCTCACAAGTGTCAAGTTTATTTTACACAGAATAAATGTAATATATTACACAGAAGGAAGACAATATATACTTCACTATATATATACTTCAATATATATATTCACTTCTAGGCGGTCTTAGCACACCTGCATCATCATGGAGGTCACCATATTATCAAAAGCTCTGAAGAAAGGAAAAACCAATGTTAAAGGAAGTTAAAATTCCACTCACCAGATCTTCATGGCAATACCAAAAATGCTTATAACTGGCAAACAAGGTGCTTTTCCCAAGGCTGAATAGGTGGCCTCACTCTATCTAAAACATGTTCCCTGTGTAAATAGTGACTTTTAAGCTGAAAGAAGCAATGGTTTTTAACCTGGCCTCAGTGAAGTGTAAAAGAAGCTGTTCTTGCCTAGCGAGACATTACAAAAACTTGCTATGGAATTCCAGCTGAGAAATGGAGGTACAGCTGGTCCCAAACATTAAGATTTATGCATGTTTGTGGGCCATTCAGTCCTTTCTTAAGGACAGGAAAAAGTGCTGCTGCTTAACATTACCTGATCTGTTCACCTATGTTGCAGTGAAATGGGTGTTTTTGTCTCTTACTTTCTTCAGTTAATGTTTCCAAATCCAGTTCTGAGGTGAGAGTTTTCAGTGTGTCTCTTAATGAAAGCAGGAGAGTTTCCTATCATGCAGTAATAGGCCAAAGGCAAAACAGTTTTTAAGAAGTTTCAGCACCCCCATCTGCAGTGGTCAGCCATGGGGGGTTATGTTTTTAGTTCTGCTACAATGCAAGTGCTCTGCAAGTCCCCAAAAGAGAACAAAACTCAAAGAATGTGTGGTTGCCTACTTACCTGGAATGGATACGGTCCCCAGGGTTGTAAAATGGGTTGCACATTATGTCTGTATATGAATTATGCAGCTTTCGGAACATCTGAAAAGGATTGTAGTTTTAATTACTTTTTGTTGTGGGTTCTCGGCATTTTGTGAATAAGTGGAAGTAGCGAAAGTCCTGATGTGACCAGTTGCACTCTGATTTCCCGCACTTACACTGCGGATCTCATTGTCTCGGAGCGCGGTGTTTGAAGAATCCACCACCATAACAAACTTCACCTTGGAATTTGTCACGTAGCCATATCTACACATCTGTTAAGGAATTTGTTTCTGACACGCTAGAGGCTTGGGAAGCAGCTCAAACAAGCCTGGAATATGGTCAAAGAAACTGGGAGGAAGGCCATGTTCATACCGTACCCAGCACACATCTAGGAATACAGGAAATAAGATGTTAAACTGCAAGAACAGCATTCCCCTTTTTACCTTAATTCTGTTATCTCTGCTATCTCACAAAGGTCACAGCTGGGATTAACTGAGGCCTAATAAAAGGAAAAAGAATTAAGTTTGCTCTTGTTCGGGCCGATAATCCATGCTTTGTAATCTCAGAAGCAGCCTCTCACTAGCTCTTTTGGTAACGTTTTTTTCTGTTCATTAAGAACTTTTTCAGTGACCCTTCTTGCTAGTCATTCTTAGCCAGGTGACCACTGAGGCACAGATCATCCACTACCAGCCAGTGTGACCTGTACCTTCAGAAATTAATGGCCAATCTATGAAAACACAGAAATCAGGTGTGTTAAGGCAGACCTCTTCCACCCATGGGACAGAACATGCTAAAAGGGGAGCCCTGGTCTCTGTAAAAGCCCATCCCTCAAATTCTGTAGTTTAAAACTCCACAGAGAAGGAAGGAGCCAAGACTGGAAGGGGAACATGCCACACGAGCACTGCACGGATACACTTTGTAGTCCTCTGTTGGGTAGAGGAGCCCCAGGTACAGATCCCTCTGATCCACCATGGCCTTGCCCATGGCCGAGATCTTCTCGTCCACGACGTCCAGGGAGGTGTGCACGGTGTAGTGGAACTTCAGCTCATTTTCCGTCGGGACGCTCCGGATGTACAAGGGATAGTTCTGCGGAGGACCACGTCTCTGTTCCCCTCGCCGCAGTGTCACCCGTGGCCCTGCTGTCCCGCGCTAGTCCCACAACCTCGGTCCTGGCGCTGCTGTCCCCATCCACAAGCTCAAGAGGGACCCCACAGCCTCAACCTCAGCCCCACTGCCCTGTTTGGGCCCCACTGCCCCGCTCAGGCCCCACAGCCTCAACCCAGCCCCACAGCCTCAACCCTGTCCCACAACCTCCGGCTTCCCAGCCCGCTTCCCTAACCCTGCGCAGGCCCCACAACCTTGTCCCCAACTGCAGTGCCCCATTGGGGTCCCACAGCCCCAGGCCCGACCCCACCATCCCACTCGGGCCTCAGCCCCGGCCCCGCTGCCCCACATCGGGCCCCACGGCCTCCGCCCCGGCCCTGCTGCCCCACATAGGGCCCCATGGACTCAGCCCCGGCCCCACTGCCCCGTTCGGGCCCCCCTGAGGTCCCCTCGGTCCCCGCCGCCACCTCCTTGGCGATCACGGCGACGCACACCGCCATCTTGGCCCCGCCCCTCGCCCCGCCCTCGCGACCCCACGTGACGCGGCGCCCCCCTCACGTGACGCGGCGGCGGTTGCCATGGCGAGGGCCGCCCCATCGCGGGGCCCGGCCGTGGGGCGGGGGGAGAAATTCCCTCCGTGGGGCGGAAGCCCCGTCCCTGGGCCCCGTAGGACGGGGGGGTCCCCGAGGCGGCGGCGCCCAGCGGGGCAGGGCGGATAGGAGGGTCCGCGGGAGCGTCGGGACCCCCCGCCGTGGGAGGGGGAGCGGGGACCCCCCAGGGGTAACAGGGACCGCGGGGCTGTGACAGGGAGGCGACGGGGACAGCGGGGAGCCGGCAGCGCGTCGGGGAGCCGGGATCAGCGGGACCCCGAGGGGGCGGTGGAGAATGAAGAGATCGCGGCGGGGGGAGGCAGCGAAGCGCAGGGGAAGGAGCCGGGGACGGCAAAGGGCAGCGGGCACCGCGGCC
>JAWLRI010000897.1:1147689-1192820 GCA_034781795.1 Crypturellus tataupa | reverse complement strand
ACCTGCTGCTGCTCCTCATGGACGACGTGAGTGCGCAGCCCGGGCGGACGCGGCGCCACGCGGCGGGACGTGGCCGCGCGCGGGAGGGGACACTTGTCATGGGGGGGGTTGTCCTCAGGGGGGACGTTTGTCACCTGCTTGTGTCCCCTTGGGGAAAGGGACACTGGTCATTGAGGGCTTGTGCGTGTCACCGAGGAGACCTGTAAGTTGTTGGTGTGTTTGTCACCAGGGCAATGCCAAGGGACTCTGGGGACACCTCTTGTCACCAGTGGGGCCCTTCTGTGTGGGGGGACTGGGGATATCGTCACTAGATGAGCGCTCCCTGGGGGGGAAGAGGACACTTGTCACCAGAAGGGTGTCCCTTGGGGGGACACTTGTCACCGGGGGAATCCCAAGGGGCAGGGGACACTTGTCACCGCGGGAGGGGTTTGGAGAGCGCCTTGCGGGTTCATTTGCTCCTCCGAGCAGCGCGGTCCCTTCCCGGCGTCACGGTTTCTGGGCTCACGTATGATCCCTTCCAGAGACGGATTTTCCAGTCCTATTAAGCCAAGGGGATGTGGAATCATCTCATCTTGTGGTGCCTTCATCACGATCGAGCAATTCGTTCCGCTGTCCTTGGCAAAGGGTTCCTCTCGCTAGCCGCTAACAGGGATGTGCTGTTTTTCCAAGCCTCAGCAGAGTTACCCTAAACTTAGGGCTTGTTTTTGTCGCTTGCAAAAAAATATCTGTGGCGATTCCTTCTAATAGCAGCAATGGATGTGATGGCAGGAGCGCTTGGGATGGCGCAGCTGCCAGCGTAGGCAAAGAAACTGCAGCTCCCTTTAGGAGCTGTTCTTAGAAACCCAGTCTCACCTCCTTGAGACCTGAACAAAAAGTGAGTTAACTGCATTAACTTTTGATTTCTGAACTGAAAAAAATGCATTGAGGAGCAAAAATCATCACAGATTTCTTCCTACCTGAAAACCCCTTCACCTTTCTGCTCTCTAGTAGGAATCATGTTTCCAACACAGCCTGTAAGCTGGTGGCATCTTTCTGCTTGGCTTCATTTGTAGTGGTTTTTTGTGTTGTGGTCTTTTGGGTGTGTTTGTAACAGAAGTGCATCTTGTGCCATCTTAAGCTACTTGGAAAACTAGTGAGGGTGGGTGCATGGCAGGAAGGGTGTGCAAGGCCTTATCGGCTCCTTGGCTCCCTTTGACAATTCCCCGTGACTATCTCGCTGTTGTTCTCACAGTGTTTCCACACTCTTGTACAAGATAATTACCTTGTAAGCCTGTTTTTTATTTTCTTTTCTGGCCAGTTGAGCCTCCAGCAGACTATCTGAATTTCCCATTCAAGAATATTCCCCCCTAAGCCAGCATGTGTAATTTCTGAGATGAAAGCTCCTTGGGACAGTGATTAGGCTGTTCTAGAAGTGTTAGTACAGCACAAGACAAGAGGAGGCACAGATCCTGACTGCAGCCTCTGTGAACTATTTATTTATTTATATACCATTCATTAAAAATACATTTCCATGGTCTTTTTTCCTTTGATCCTTCTGTAATTTCTGTGACTCCTTCACCATGTGTGAATTAGAGCAGCACGGTGTCCTTTCTTCCTTTCTTGCTTGATGCTAAAGATACTGAAGAAGGGGGAACTCGGAGGTGACCCTGCTGACTCCTTTTTTTAATTCCACATCCTAGTGGTGTGTGATACCATTTAATTACTTCTTCACTCAGGCTCCAACAAGCAGCTCTGCAGCTCTCCAACAATTTTCTTCTCCAAACTGCACTACTGCAGTGTTAATGTTAGACTCTCAAATGGGACCAGACAGATGGTTTTCTAAAGCTCAAGATACATTATGCCCTCCATATCAGTTGCTCACCTGATACACATCTGTATTAAAGAGAGCTATTGCCTTTTGAAAAGCACAACATAATCTCTAGCAACCATGGTGCCTAATTGCTCATTAAGTTGTTCTCTTCTAGAACCTTCTGTTTTAAGACACTTAGTTTTATTTGTATTATTACCAGTAGTAGTTTTCAGCGATGAATTTAGACAGCGCCGTGGCAATTTGCTGGGTCTCCTGGTCAGGAGCTGTTTGCTGCAGTAAACTAGGGGAAGACCCAGGGTGAAATTATTGTCTTGCAAATAAGCAGTGACATACAGTGCCTCAAGCAGGGTTTTCTCCAAATCTTACTTCTGAAATACACACTTTCTCTCTTCTCCTGCTGCACCACTTTTGAATTTAGACCTTTTTCTTGCATTACTAATTATATGTCCATGGGTAGAGGATGAGTAGATAGATAGAGATGACAGAGAGAAGGACTTGGGGTCGATGATCCAACACAACAACAGACGTAGCCAGGGCCCGAGTGGTTTATACTGCAATACATGCAAGTCCATATCATTTAACTTGCTCTGCCTCCCTGGTATGTGCACATGGGGCAGTCTTCAGACACTGCAGTGGGAGAAAAGATATTCGGGTTCTTTTCCAGCAATGCTGCAAACTTTCCATGTCCACTAGCAAGTCATTTAATCTCGTGTGTGCCTCAGTTTCCCATCTGCCAGGGAAAAGGTGAATAGTTCTCTGCCTCGCCGGATTTGAGAGGGTAATTTTCATCACATTTGTGAAGTACTCCCTCAGTAGAGAGATGAGCACTATAAAGATTTAAAGGTGGAGGGATAAAATAAAAATGTTATGTGGACCCAGAAGCATTGTCATTTGTTGAAAGGTAAAAGTACTTTTACATCTTTTGGTGTGTTCTTTTTGCAGATGGGGTGGGGTGATTTGGGAGCTTTTGGAGAGCCTTCTAAGGAAACTCCTAACTTAGACCAGATGGCTGCAGAAGGGATGCTTTTCCTGAATTTTTATACTGCCAACCCCCTCTGCTCTCCGTGTAAGTAAACTTGAGTTTTAAACTAGCATATAAGAATGCCACCTTCTGAGAACATTGGGATGTTTGCCAGCATCTGACATGAACTAGCAACCAAACCAGTGATTACCCTCAGGGCAGAGTTTGCATTTGGTGCTTTGATCTTCTGTTTTGCTTTCTTTTATTTATTTTTTTGAGGGGAAAGCCTGCAATCTTTAGTTCATACAAAGCAGTGCTTTAGTCATCAAATCAGTCCAGCTGAAGGACTTTTTTAAAATATTCCAGTTTCATATTGCAGCCTCCACTGCTGATTTTTTTTTCTCCTTTATTGTTTCGGGGTTAACAGACAAAACGGTATCTAAATTGCTGTTGAACAAAAAATAAATAAGTTGTCCGATTCTAATGGCTTTCAAGCAAGGAATGACAGCAGCTTGTGTCCTACTGTTGACCTTGGGGGCTTGCTAGGTTCTTGGGGAAGGGACAAAAGAAGCACTCAAGTCTGGAAACTAGAGATTATTTGTTAATCCTTACTGCCTTTTTTTAACCAAATAAATTAACAAAATTAACAAAAATAAATTAAGACCAAAAAAAGGACTTTTTTGATCTTTTATTTAGGAAATCATTGTGATAATGACTGTCCTTTCTCAGAAAATTTATTTGAAATATGCAAAAGTCGTGCTAACTTGAGTGATACTTCCTGCGGTTGGGTCCACATTTTTGTCATCAAGAATGGACAGCTTCTTTTTGTTCACACTTACATGACTTTTGTTCAGACGAGCTAGCCGTAACCTGTAACAAATTTGTGTTATGATTTCCTCTTAAATGTGTATGCCACCTATTCAATTCCTCAGCACTGATACAGAATGTCTGCTGCATTTCCGGTTGGAAGTAGTTACTTCTCAGATGTGAATAAATTTAATAGGCTAAATTCCAATCAGGTTAGACTTGGTAAGCCTCTGATGGTGTCTTATCAGAGCCTGGTTATCTCCGTGGCTCTCGCAGGGAGTTGTACAAGTTCTCGTGTGAGTGATTCAGTGAGCTGTGCTTAATACCATAATATTAACAGAGTGGGTTTGTAAAGTGAAATGTTGTTTGTTGTCATTTGCAGCCAGGGCAGCACTACTGACGGGCCGACTCCCGATCAGGAATGGCTTTTACACCACAAATGCACATGCCAGGAACGGTAGGAGCTTTATTATGGATTTGCCTTAATTACGTGGTGTTTTGTAGGAAGTTTTGCTTCAAACAGAGGCTTGGCTCAGTGATCTTCCTTTGTGGGCCCTTCAGCATGGCACAGGAAGATTATTACCAGGTTGGCTGCTGAGAATAAGTGTAAAGCGTATTGCTTCCCCCTCATCAAGCTGAAGGCAGAAAACATCCTCAAATGGAGACATAAATGGTGAATCCATGTGCTCTGTTGGCTGGGATATGGTTCCTCTGGGTGGGCTAGCTGATGCCTGATCAAAGTCACTTGGGGCATTAACATCCTAGGTGCTTATATCAGCCTAACTAGGTTAGCCAGGGTGTTTTTGTGGTACCTCTGTGTTCCTGGTGCTGCCAAGGAAGAGTCTCAGGTCGTAATGTCCCTGTGTTCATTTGAGTTCAAAGGGACAGGCAGCGTGCAAGACCACACGTGCTTGGGCAAGAATCAGCAGCTCTATTAATTCACACCGTCTATCACATGCATGCTTGGCTATCTCTTGGCTAACAAAATTCACATCTTAGACTATCTAGGGCTAGAAAGCTGCTGAGTGTATGAATGATACTGGTTCTTTCAGCTCCTGCAGCCTAGTCACGCTTATCAATCATTTGATTTCAGCAAATGCCTTTGTTTTAGAAAGTATCAAGCAAAATTTGCAGGAATACAAGCCAAGTGACTCCACCGCATTCTTAAAGCACTTGTTTTCTTTATGACCTCCCTCCCTTTCAAGGGCTTCACCTTCATGCTGTGCCAGCAATCCCTTTTGTTTGTAGGCCATGGTGTGGAGGTGGGTGGAGATCTCTCTTGGCTTCAGGCATGCTGAATCAACTTGTTCTCTTTATCTCTTGGCCTCTGAGAATTAGATTTCTACACAGTGGTATTGTTGGAACATCAAACTAATTGCTATTTCTGATCTGCTTAAATAGTCCTTCTAATCAAGTGGCCATTATGTAAGAGTCCAAAAGAATATTTTTGTTTTCCACAGCATACACACCACAGAATATAGTGGGAGGAATCCCAGATTCTGAAGTACTGCTTCCAGAGTTGCTGAAGAAAGCAGGATACACCAATAAGATCATTGGCAAATGGTAAACTTCTTTTGAGATCTTTTGCTTCAAGATTCAATTTTCAAGTGTAGATATGGTGAAGGAGGACAACTGGATTTGGGAGGAATGAATGTGTTGAAGCTTAGATGTCCATCTTACAGAATTTGTGGTAGATCTCTTCCTTCGTTGGGATTAATTTCAGAACTGACTGCTATCATTATATATATGTACTATAATTCACGTATGTATAAACACTTCAACTCTTTGGGCTTTCATCCATGTACAATGCTATTTAATTTAATCAAAAACAATGCCGAGATTTTCTGTTGGAACTTGCCTTCATCACTTGCATGCTTTTTATCTTTGGCCCCACTATATATTGCTCTTTTAGTAGACTAAAATGAGCAAACTTTGGGGAACAGAAATGTATTCACATAGAAATAGAGATGCAGACACGTGAAGACCATTGGATTGATACCAGAGCTACGTCAACATCCGTTCACTTGGCATAGAGGGTCAGAGCAGGTAGTGATAGACTTGACCAAAATATACTTCCTGGAATTTTATTCTTTGCCTTTATTGACTTTTGTGGGAGTACAATAAACTTTTACAGAGGATACAGAAAAACTTCAGAAACAGCTGTACTCAGCAGTGCCTGTGGAGGCCAGAAGGGCAAAACCTGAAAGGCACTTGGGCCAAACACACACAGTTGGTGGAATTAACAATGCGGTACTTGAAAGTGGTGTATTTATAACATTCAAATTTCATACGAGCTTGTGGGCTGTAATGGAGTCCCACTAGGTTTGGAGCTCTCCGAACAGTTAATTCACAGTTTGGGATGGTGCTATAATAAATAAATGCATAAATAACAACTTCAAAATGCAGACAAGTACTGCTTGGTTAACAGAGTAATTGCAAATAAAAAGATTTCAGACAAGAGTAGTACCAAGGGGGATACTCTTTAGGAAGGTAATGAAATGCATTTTATTTAACAGTTGCATTAACAAGTTAGAGAAATGTGTGATTGAATTGTGGTCAAATACACCAGTGCTGCTGAAACTGGAAAAGAAGCAAACTAACCTAAGACAGTGAATTATTTATTAGCACAAATTCGAACAGTAGAGTGGCCATGAAGAATCAGATCAGTGGGCTGAATGCAATAAGTTGCAGTTCAGTGCTAATAAATGTAAATTCATACACCCCACGAGGAGAAATAAACAACGCAAATACAGATTGGTTCCAGGCAGTTATTTGGAAAATGGCAAATCTGGAAGAACCTGCAGCTGTTAGCAAGAAGCAGGCTAAATCTGAATGTGCAACGTAATCCCTGAGCACTCGAGTTGGGCTCCTGGACAAGACTGGGGAACCATGTTGCATAGTAGGAGTCTCTGACATTTGTGGTCATCACCTGCTTCCTAGAAAGGTGTAAGAAAAATGCAGAATACAACAGTTAAATTGGAGTCTCATCCCACTCCCTCTTAGAATTTTAGTTGTTTTAAAGCTTAAGAAATCTTCACAGCAAAAGACTGCATCGTTTTAGTGTCCCCTTTCAAAGACTTTTCATGGTGTCTTGTGACAGTGAGTTCCACAGTTTAGCTATATGTTGTGCGAATCAAGTATTTTCTGTGACTGTTTTAGAATTTGTTACATTTCATTAAATATTCTTCTATTTTTCTACTGCAAGAGAGAGAAAACAATCTGCCTTCTGCATTTCAGCAATTATTTGTAGCTCATTTGTGTCTCCTCTTTCCCTTTTTAAGTTCTCTTAGTGCTTTCTTAAAGAAAAATATTTTTTCATGTTCCTTATCATTGTGGAAACAGCAAGGAATAGCTTTATTTTGCTATATATATAAATAATGAAAGGGGAGACTCCTGCACGTGAGACGTGCAGTTTTAGTTACATCACTGAGATTTGATCATAGCTGGCGTGATGGTTATTTTCTGTTATAACTCATTTTGGAAAAGCTCAAAATGACACTATGGATCATTTTAGTTCAGGTAATGTATTTTATGTTCCTTATGTTCAGAAAGCGTTCAGAGGGTGATGACATAAAATATGCAGGTTATAGGTGTAGATTCATGAATTGAGCCTAGAATGATAAAAAGAAATTTAGCTAAAAGGTGCTCTATAGAGACAGGGAGAACATGGACATTCTTTATCTTTAAGATATTATAAATGAGGAAGTGGAGATTTTGCAGTCCAGAAGTTAGAAATCAGAAAGGAGCTTCCTCTTGAAGTTAAAGATAGAAATCTTTTTAAGAAGTATAGTAGAGCTTTCATTGGGAGTATCTAAATGTATTTTGTGTTCACATGTACAAGTAAAGAACTCATTTACATTTGGTCCACTTGTACCATTTTGGCAGCACGGAAAATCCATAAAACGAATGCAAATATCAGGGTACATTTCATGAGCTCTGCAGTGTGTTAGTGTAAAAGTGACTTGTCGTAGATTGGAATCCATAAGGGCAATGGTATATGCTCCTTTGCAATAGCTTTGGGCAGTGTAGCCCATCAGAACAGACCACTGAGCAGGAGAGAAGACACTAAAACTGGACAGCATGCTAAAAAAGATATGTGTGCAAGCTGGGAAGAGAGTCTGTGTGGATCTGTTTACAACGACCAGTATAAGAAAGCTCAAGACATTGGTCTGCAGCTATTTATTTGATTAAAATACTTGAAGGTTTTCTTCCCAGGCAAGTTGTGTTTCTTGCATGCCATTCTGATGAGATTATTATTTGCTTCTATGCAGTAAAACTTGACCTTATCTATGTGTTTTGTTCCTAGGCATCTGGGTCACAGGCCCCAGTTCCACCCCCTGAAGCACGGGTTTGATGAATGGTTTGGATCCCCTAACTGCCATTTCGGACCTTATAATAACAAAGAAGTCCCCAATATTCCTGTGTATAGGGACTGGGAGATGGTTGGCAGGTAATTTAGTTGCTTGCCTGCCACTTGCTTTCGATGGCTTGTGGACCATGGAGGGATTGGGCTGCTCTGGGCTACCTCCTGGAGACGTTTGCTTACTCCCTTGTGCCTTAAAGACTTCCTATGCTGGTTTCAGCCTTGGAGACTGGTTTCATTCCCGGCTTAAAGACCTCTTTATCCCTTCTCTTCCTTGTGTGACACCCTTTTGTCTGTTTGCATAACACCGTTCTAGACTGCAGGTTTGCAGCCCGTACCATTCTTGTCCGTTCATCTCCTGTTATTCTCCCAAGGCTTTCCCTCCCGCTCTGCTCTTTGCCTAATTGGTTTCTCAAGATGCCTCAGATTTTCAAGCATTTTCACAGCAGCCTGGCTTCTCATTCCAAGTTTGCATTATCTCAGTGAAATCATTTGTTTACTTCTGAAAACTTAACTACATACCAAAAAACTCTGTATACAAAAAATAGCATCATATGATTTTTAAGTATACTGCTCCTATTCTAACAGCAGTGATTAAATCCAGTTTTTAGGCTGCTCCCTTCATTGGTATCAGTATTCAGTCAGTTTTGCATACTAATCTGTTCCCAGTGAAAAACTGGTGGCTCGGGTTTGTCCAAATCTTATACCCCTCTTTAATTTGGATCTGCTCATTTCACTGCTTTCTTCCTTAAGAATAAAGATTATTTTTAGTGTCTAAAGAGAATTGGTTGGTTACCTAAATTATGATTCTGCCCTCTGGCTGAATAGTAACAGTAACTTATGTGTGTAACAGGGACAGAAAATATTTTTGTGCTCTATATTCCTCGACTGATTTTTTTTTTCTCTTTTTTTTTTTCTGTCTGATTGTTTTTATCTTAAGATATTACGAAGATTTCAATATTGATCGGAAGACAGGTGAAGCCAACTTGACTCAGATCTACCTGCAGGTACTGTCCTGTTTAATACAATTTTTTTTAACCCACACTGACTTTTTGCTTCTTTTCATGGAGTGATTTCCATGGCAGAGGAAGATTCTGTTAAATTCATTTTTATTGTTGTTTACAGGAAGCTCTCGATTTTATTAGCAGGCAGCAGGCCAGCCAGCAGCCATTCTTTTTATACTGGGCAATTGATGCGACCCACGCTCCTGTTTATGCCTCCAAACATTTCCTGGGTACAAGTCAGAGAGGACTGTAAGTCTTTTATTTTCCTTTTTTTCTCCTTTTTGGTAATTAATACCTTATGCTGTAGAAGCAGGAAAACAAAGCTATGTTTATTAGATCCAACTATGTGGATCACTTCTCAGAAGTTTTTGTGTATGCTGAAATATGTGACCATATATTAATTAGTAAGAACTTTGCTTGGATTGTTTAATACTTTTTCTATAACCTGAAATGAAGCTCACGTGACTAAAACATGTTCTGGGGGTGGAGTCTAAGCTCGTTTGCCAGTTGTGTGAGTGATGAAGTGCTGAATGTGGCACAGATGATTTTTGGAAGGCTTTTGTATGGTTAGTGCCTCTTTTAAAAGCATATAAATCAGAGCAGCAAGCAGAAGAGCATGCATGAAAAATGCAGTTTACAGCAGGCAAAGAGTAGCTGTCTAGATTTTGTGAGCCTTGCTTCTGAGACTGCAGTTTCCAACTGACATCTATAAACAAAATGATGTTATTAGCTTCAAGCCTGTGACAAAATAGCTTTGCCTGTATTTGAAAACGCTGTACTTAAATTTATCTCAGTTGCTTGTCTCTGTCCAAGAGTGGCTCAATGTGAACAAATGCTGATTCTTAATACCCAAGAGAAGTTGCTCTCTGCAAGAAACATAAAGTTTTCCAGTATCACTGCAAAAATTTATTACATTACTGATGCATAGGAGAATTATTTCTCTCTGAAGCACAGGTAAAAAGTTGTGTCCACTAAAAGCATTGTGGCTCATGGCAATGCATTGAGCTGTACAAAGCTCTTCCTCTTCTGCTGCCCTAATGTTTTGCATCTCTTTCTGTCTCAGATATGGTGATGCTGTACGAGAAATTGATGATAGCATTGGGAAAATCCTGAAGCATCTTCAGAAACTGGGTATCAGTGAGAACACGTTTGTGTTTTTCACCTCCGATAATGGGGCTGCTCTCATTTCAGCTCCTAAACAAGGTGAGTCACAGATGAACAAATCTGGACTGGGGACACGAAGTCAATGTGTCAGTCTCCATGTCTGAAAGAGAGATCTACATCTGGGGCTTTCCCTTTGTCCCCTCTGCAGCTAAGAGAAGCCTCAAATTTAAGTTATTCAGTTTTAAAGTCATCTCACTGTTGGATAAGATGTCCTTGGCTAAGTAGACCTTTGGCCTAACCCAGTATGGCTGTTCGTCTGCTTGCATTTCTACTTGGTGATCCGCTGTGAATAAGTGAATATTTTTAATTTGTTTAGGTCCAAGCATAGAGACCTAGCGGTCTATGTTTTACTCTCTCCTTCTGCTCAGTGTGTATTTGAGCTTGCTGAGTAATTAAGAAGGGTTCAAGGGTCCTGCTTTTTTAGCATGCAAATACTTTTTCTTCCTGATGACACGGGTTTTATTTTGTTTAAATGATTGTTTCTCTCAAATGGAGTCACTGCAAATTGATTTTATAGCCAACTACTTTCTGTTTGGAGGCAGACTGTCTAGTGGTTATTGGACCACAAATCCAGGACTATTCGGAGCTCTCATTTCAGCTGAGCCTCTCAGTTCAGCCTTCAGGCTTCAGCTGAGCAAATGTTTGCCTTTGAGTGACCTGGAATCAGTGGTGGGACCTCCCTGTTTGTTTCTCAGTAAGCTCAGCTGTGAGGCTTAGTTAAAAGCGCAGCATATTCCTGCAAATCAGTTGTTATTTCTGAGAGTGAACATTCAGGGAATGTATAGTTATTTTTCTTCTTTGCATATCTGCATCTAATACTGTTCCCATATTTTAAAAGGGCTATTAAAAAAAAAAGCTGATTCTATCTGAAAGTATCAGATTTCCATTTAGTTACAAACAACAGTTAACACCCTAAAGAGAAAGAAACACCAGCAGTCTTTTGTTTTCTTTCTTTTTTCCTTCTCCCTTTATTCTGTTAGTAGTAGGTTATGTTTAACAGTTTCTCACTGTGCTGAAAAGACACTTCTAAAATTTGATCATAAGGAAATATTTGAGTAAAATAACTCTGGAGTTATTACTGGAAAGATTCAGACAGAAATCAAAATTAATTTAAAATTAGTCTAAAAATTCCCTTGTTGACAGTGTCTCTTGAAACATATTGGCATTATCACAGGGTCTGTGGCTTCTGTTCTTTCTGTAGGTGGAAGCAATGGTCCTTTTCTGTGTGGTAAACAAACCACCTTTGAAGGAGGCATGAGGGAGCCAGCTATTGCTTGGTGGCCTGGACATATTCCTGCAGGCAAGGTGAGTATTTACTTTTAACAATTTCTGGTCAGTCTTAAGCAGGCTGAAGTGGATTGAATGGTTCTTGTTGGATTTTGGATTTCTAATGTATCTCACCAGTCAGTCCAGAGGTCTCTCTAAATTAGAGATTTTCATCTAAGGTGTCTATTTAAGCTCATTATTCTTTTGGACTGCAGTATTCTTAGTGGGTTGCTTAACTTGAAACCAAGTACAAAGACGCTGCTGTTGTATGTCCTGGTCTAGAAGAGGAGCTTGTTGCCCACCAGCTAACAGGGCCATGTGGGAAGGTCTAGATGCTTTCCGGCCTGTACACAAATTCACAAGTGATCACTTCAAAATAATCCTCAGGTGACAATATTCACCTCTCTTGTCCCAGTTCTCATTAAAGAAAGATGCAATCAATTCTCCTGCAGGCAGGGTTCATGGTAAATAATACAGATTCCCTCCCTTTTATGAGTCTTTCTTATCCCTGAAGAAAGTGGTATTTCATTAACTGGACACTGTGTTTTAAGACTACAAAGTATTCATAAGTAAAACATATATTTTTCTAAGTTGCATTCCTTTTCAGTGGTTTAGTTGAGTCAGGATAATGAAAATTTAGGAGGATGCCATCAGCTGCCTTAGGTCTGCAACTGAGGGCAGCAAGGGTAGTTTGGTTTCATCATTTTTAGAGAGTTCACAAAACCTATTAGAAATATTTTATTATTTTTTTAATTGGAAATGAAAACAGTCTTTTTGTTTAAATTTAAACATTTCCATAAAGACTTTACAAGCCAAGTACAACAGCCTTGGCCTAACATAGGAGAACATGAAACTGAAGCTGACTGTTTTGTTTTCCATGTCCAAACTGAATAATGTGCTAAAAGTAAACATGCATTATAAATGGGGGCAAGTAAATACCAAATTTAAAAATTCTTTCCATTGTAGTAACTTTAGGGATAATTAGGAACATGAGCAGAGAAACCTTGGTGCTTGCTTATTTTCTTCAGCTCTGACTTGCTGGTACCACGCTCACAGATAGTGCCTGGCGTGTTGCGTGGCAGAGGAAGTCTTACGTGGTGAGCAGCATTCTCAGCCTGATGCGAAGCTTCCTGCTTCGGGCCACCATTGAGTTTCTGTGAACAGCCACTTTGTGCAAAGTTAACACGTTTGCAAACATGAGCGCGGTGACCTTAGTGTCACCAGTGGGTGCATGCACAGCGCTGCTCGCTCCGTAAGTCACATGCGAGCCGGAGGTTTTAGGGAGCAGGCTGAGGATCCCCCTCTGCAGCGATGTTCATACCCTCAGCATTGAAACATGTGCTTAATTTTAAGTCCTTCCTCTTCTGGGCTCCAATTCATGATGCTGCCTGCTAAATATCTGCTAAATATCCGCAGGGGCAGGCGACTTGCCTCCCAGGGATGCTTTGCTCCCAGATATCCTCCTGGATTCTGCTTAGGTGTCTTTCAAAGGCTGTTCTGAGCTCTGTCCCCAGGATGCCCCGAGCTGGACCCACACATGGAGCTACTGCTACATAAATATGTGATAGCTACTTATATGTCTTTTCTGCTTGTGTTCTTGCCATCGAGGCTCCAGCATTGCTACCCAGAGCAGCACTGACTGCAGGTGAGAGGTTTGGCATTACTTTTGTGTACTGTAGCTTACATTGTGCTGGTGCCTATAGTTATCACTTCCTAACTAATTCTTTGGATACAGTAAGTGAAAAGCCATCTATCTTCTAGTATGGTTTTGGCTTCTTTTTGGTATGCTGAAGTCTGTAGGCTCAACATCATCACATGGGGCTTGTTCCTACAGCCCCAGCCTTGCGGCCCGGGAAATCCAGGTATCGGCTGGAAGGCTCGTCCCCATCCTCACGATGGGGTCTGGCAGTTTCTTAATAATCTCATTGATACGTAGGTTTCGCTTTGATCAAAGAGTGCATTTATTTAATTTTTTTTTTAAGAACACCTTTTAACTTAAAGAAATCAGATGATAGGATTGCGAGCACCGCTGAGGAGGATACTGATAGAGATTAGGTTATTTGGTGCAATCAGTATGTGTGAGGGGTTCCTCAGGAGACTCTGTTGCTCTTGGCATCAACATTCAGTGAATTCTGGTCCCTCACCAGGTATATTTATTCACACACAAACAGCCTTTCTCCAGTTCGCCGCTCAGCGATGTTTTCCAGGTGAATTCATAACAAATCAGCATTTCAGCATTCCCCACATCACATCTGCCTTCTGGAAGGATCCAGCTGGAGAGAGAGAAAAAAAAATCGTATTCTGCTGGTATTTGAATCCTTCTCCTGTTCCCTCACCCTCCTCCCCTTGCTCTCTCGTGCCTGCTTCCTGAAGGAGAAAAGAACATATCAACCCAAAGACAGCACTGCAACCTTTTCTTCACTATCTCCCATGGGGCGCAAATTGAAATTGAATTAGACAGGGATATCAGGTCTGCTTGCTGTGATAACTGTAAAAGGATTTTATTTAAAAACACCCTGACATTTGTTCACCCAGTTTCAAATATTTAGCTTTCCTCCTTTCCATTCCTGGCGGGGGCGACTTTATTAATTGTCGCCTTTGATTCAGAGTTAAAGCTTGAAAGCGCTGATAACGGCACTGGTGACTATTTCTTCTAGCGACGTGGCCCACAGCAAAAGGATTTCATTTTCTTAAAGACGTTATGTGTATACTGAGAGTTTATTAAAAAGAAGGGGGAGAAGAAGGGGGGGAAAAATCCGTTCTTACGTGCGTAATACCGGCTGTTTCTCACTGATACGAGCAATATCTGATCTCACTCTTTTTTATATATTATTTATTTTCTCTGGGCTGTTGCCCTCTCTGGATTTTTCTTTTTCTTTTCTTAAAAAAAAATATAAATAAATGGGAAAGGCAACTAGAATGAAAGAGCACTGTTGACAGGAGAAAATGGTAATTTTTTTTATTTTTCTCTGAAAATACTTCAAAGTTTTATATAAATATTAACCTTTCCCCCCCTCCCTTCTTCAATATGGTGCTGCAGAGCACAGATAAATCCAAGTGGTTGTGGCATGGGCATTTAATTTCCTTAAGAAGTTTTCTCTGCTTCATGGAAAAATGTTGTCTGAGACCAGAAGTGTAATTGGATGATTAAAGAGAGTCATCTACATCTGGTTATGGTTAATAAGGGCCAGTGCAAGAAGACCATGGTGGCCCCGTAGGCTTTCCCAACGCGGTGTATAAATTAGGTGATATTAGAGGCACGAATCTCAGGTCAGTGATTGCCACTTGCTGCCCGTTATCAGGAGATGGAGGCAAGGGAAGGGATTCACAACAGGAAAAGCAACTTTTGGATTCGCCCCATATGTGCCGAGGGGCTGCACATCTTGGCCACTGTGCCAAGCGCTTGTCACCCTTGTCACCCTCCCAAAGCTTGTTGGCTTCGGGAGCACCAGGAGTTCCCGCAGGTCCCGGAGCCATCCAGGTGTGTAAGGAGGGAGGTGAGGGCTCATTTTGGTGAGCAAACCCTGTTTTTTTCTCTTCTGAAAGTGCCTGGCCAAGAGCAGAGAGGAGCCTGTATTAGCTCCATCATTGGAGCACGCAGCAGTGCCCGCGGATGCGGCCGGCTCTGGCTCTTCCTGAGGGTCAGTTTGGCACTCTGGCTTCTCCCAACCTCGGAGCCCCGTTGCTCTTGAGCAGCTGATGCAGCTGCTTTCCTGAGCGAGAGTTTCCATGGTCAGGCTTTTCCTCCTCTGCTTGGAGCTTCAGGCTTTGCTTTCTCCATGAGAGCCGGGGAAGCATTTTTGGAGCCTGCTTTTAACATCACCTGCTCCTGCCAACACTCCTGATGAACGACAGCCGTTAAAAACCAAAATTGCTGTAATCAACTGATGTGATGTTTTAATGTTAAACTTCTAATCAGTTCCCTGCATGTTGCTTTTTTTTTTTTTTCTTTTACTTAATTCTTCCTTTAAATGTTCATTTTTTCCTAGCCCAACCTCTTAATGAAAAGGCGCAGTATCCCATCAAAAAAAGAATGTTTCCTCCCTTAATTTTCCTGTAGAGCAAGCGAACCAACATGTTGCAAGGATTCGTTTATCATGTTATCATTTGTAATCATATTTAAGTAATTACTATCAGCTCACAAGCTGGGGCTCTGTTTGTGACTAGCGAGAAGATTCAAAGATAAAAAGGCTTTGATAGTCCCAGCATCATAATGTTCGCACAGACATTAGCAAGGTCTGCTGGAGGAATCTGGATTTCAGTCAAAATGCTTTTCTCTATTTTACAGATGTGCTTTTCTATCAGCTGGCTTCTCATCTCAGAACGAGTGGTATGGCTGAAAAGGCTCTTTTCATGTCACATCTTGTGCCGGTGCATCTCAGTGCAAAGCACGCCTGCTCTTGCTCTTGATTTGAAGATATCTCCTTCACTGTAGTGTGTTACTGGTTAATTAAACCTTCTACAGCAGATAACAGTAGCACATGGATGATGGAAGCAAAAAAAAAAAAAAATTACTCTGAACAGATTTTTTTTATTACTTTTTAAAAATATAAATAATTAAGACCAGAGAGATAACTGTGGCTTCCAATTAAAGTAAAAGAACTTGCAGATCTCCTTTGGAGCCAAAGCCAGATGTTTTTCTCCCTTATTAAAATACATACTAAAAATACCACCACTTTACAGTTCTTGAATTGTTGGAAATGGTTTGCTGATGAAGTCATCAGGCTCTTTTTGTTATTATCCATCTATTCCTGTGCTTTCTGGGAATTCTCTCAGGGTATTCTGGACTCCAGAGATGACCTGGTGAGGGAAGCAAGGACTTCTTGCTTGTTCTAAGTGGTGGTTTCACAAACCACAAACGACTCAGAATTTGCAAAAGGAAATTGAGCTGGTGAAAAAGATACTCCTATAAGTGCCTGCATAAAAAGAGGTGAGAAGAAAGAGAGGAAAAAATGAACCAAAATGCAAATGCTCCCTAGAAAACAATAGAGGAATGGAAGAAATTTGGGTCTGGATTTCTCCTTTCCGCTCTCTGTTCTTTTTTTTTTTCATTCTTTCTTTTTTTTCATTTTATCCCCTTTTTTAATATATGTATAAAAAGGTTTGCTGCTGATTGCGGTGTCAAAAAGGGCGATTTTTCTTAAAAATGCTTAGCAGAGCAGGAGGTAAAGACAGCGGTGCTTCTGCGGCAGTGCAAAGCAGCCTCCTCCGCTTCGGCTGTAGATGAAGGTCTTTTTGCGAGTGCTTTTCTGTTGTTTTTTTCAGGTGAGCCATCAGCTGGGCAACGTGATGGATCTCTTCACCACCAGCCTCTCCCTGGCGGGACTGCAGCCTCCGAGTGACAGACAGATTGACGGCATCGACCTTTTACCTGCCATCTTGCAGGGACAGCTAATTGACAGGTTAGTTATGAACCCGGAGCTCCCGTCCGTGCCTCCAAGCTGACGTGATCCCAAGCTTTGGTTTATTTCTTTAAATTAAATTTACTCCTATGTTTTATAAACTCAGCTAATGCATTTGTTCTCCTGCTAGGTGAGTGGGTAGCACCAAAGCTTTATGGTAGGAGCAGTTTCTCTCTGGCAGAGGTTGGATTTCCTGGCACACAGCATATTGCTGCACAGCAGATTTTGTGGACAGATGCAAATGTCAGGGGGTTAGCAAGGATCCCTGGAGCAGCATATGGCAACTGGGGAGATAAAAGCCTGTGAACTGCAGCCTGCACAGGGGAAGATGCATAATTTATTACTGGAGGAACATCCAAGAGCATCCTGGCTCTCTGCAGAAGAGTTACGGGTTTTGCAGTCGCTGGGCAAGGGAGGCTGGAGGCAAAGGCTGGGCTGCTAGAATGAACTAGAAGCTCACTTCTCTGCAAGGTCCTGTTTCTGTGGGTGTTTTTGTAAGGAGAGATTCACATTAAAGATCTGGAATATTTATGGACACGGAGCAATGCTGCGAGCTCCTGGGTACAGGCACTAATTTGACCGCGAATCTCTTTGGCTCTCTCATTTGAATGTTTAGAGATTGAGAGGTGCTTTAGTTGTGGTTTTGGTGAAGGATTTGGCAGGCTTGGAAGTCACAATACAGGATATATTCTTTGTGAGATAGTATGGAAACATACACATGCAAAACATAGTTGAATTATTTTTGTGATAGAGTTGAACCCTTGTTCAGTAAAATTGCTTTTGTGCCCAGTAAAGCAAGAAGCACACAAATGGAGTTACCTGATTTCCAGAGAGGCAGCCAGTGGCTGACATGAGGCATTGCAGGCCCTTCAAACGCAGCCTATCCCCATCTTTACTTCCAAAAGTTTCAATAGATTTTGCTGTTATAAAAAAGAATTGGTATTGTAGCTGCCAACATACTATAACAGAGATATTTCTGCTACAATAACAGTGCTTTTTTACTTAGAATGAAAAAAAGAAAGGTAAAAAAGGAAACCATTAATAGCAAAATTTTGAGTATAAGCTTTAATCCCCAGTAAAAGATAGAATATACTTTCTTTTTTTTTTTTAAAGGCAAAACTTAACCCCCATGCCTTCAAATCTAGAGGGCACGTAATACCTTGTCAAACAGTGAGTGTTTATGGCAAGGAGAAAAGCAGACTGGTGTGCGCCCAGCTGTGGCATGCTTGTTCAGGCTTTTAATTTTGTTAATGTGAGTAGTTTAAATGAGGTTCTGTGTCCTGGAAGGTCTCTCGAGCTGCCTTGACTGCACAAGCATTTCAGGTGTGTTAGATGCAGGATTGGGCCCAGCTGGGAGCAGCCTTTTCCAGTTTGCTCCAGAGCTTTTCCTAAGGACAGAGGACACCAGGGTTATTATGCAAGGAACCTGGAAAGGAGGCTACTGTTTTGCTCAAAATAGAAGAGATCCTGGGCTATGCTTGTCATTTAGTCATCGTGATTTTAGTCTTATTGTATATTTAGGGACTGTTACTCCAGGTGGCATCATAGGAGCAAGCAGTTTCTACCTTGTGGCATCTTTGAATTGAAGACAAAAATATATACCCATGCAAATAATAATAAGCAACTTTACTGTCTCATCCTGCCAGCAGCCAGGAACAACTGGAAAGAGCTGGCTAAGTCTGATGCTCTTGTGTGATGAGCTCTGCCACTAGATCAGTCCTTTCTCCTGCAGATAGTCCATAAAATTTAGCACCCTTTCCTCAAGGAATGAGAGCACATTATCAGAGAAACCAACCAGGACAGTTGCTGGGGTGCCTAGGACAAGGGTACAATACACACAAGGGAACAACCCACCAGCTGCTCTGGATGGAGGACATTTTTCAAATATGTCTTTCAGTGAGAGAACTTATTGGAAAAGAAATAGCAATTTTCAGTTATATCTGCAGATGATGTAAGAGATGTAGGGAAATTGATTGGGGTTAAAAATAAGGCATTTTTGACTGCTAGGCTTTTTCATAGGCGTTTTCTGTGCTGGCACTCAGAGGAGGCCACAACCTCCGCGTCCTCCCGGGACGGACGGGGAGTTGGAACGTGGTGGATTTGGTAAATCCCAGTTCTCCACTGCATGCCACTCCCGAGCCGTTTGGGGTTCAAATCTGTAGGAAATAACAGGGTCCGCCGCTCGGAGGATTAACAACCACTGGCAGCCGAGCTGCAGAACGTGTCACCCTCACGCAGCGTGAGCGCTCAACTTGATGAACACTTGAGAAAATGTTAATTGAAAACCTTGCGGTGGAGACTATTAGGAGGCAGCCTGTTTCTGCCTGATAGCCGCATCGGAAGTCAGACGCCGTAAAAGCGTTTGGCTCCCTTATCAGCCTCGTGTTCTCACGCGGCTCTGCTCTCTTCTGCATCCTTTTCAGGCCCATCTTCTATTACCGGGGCAACGAGATGATGGCAGTGAGAGTCGGGCTTTATAAGGCTCACTACTGGACCTGGAGCAACTCCTGGGAGGAGTACGGCAAGGTACAGCACACGGACCTGCTCCCTCTTCCCCTCACTCTCCCTTTCCTCCGTCATTTTCCTATAAATAACCCTTTAAAGACGAAAGAAAGAAAACAAGCAAACTCTTTCCAACCTGTTCTGAGTGGTGCTCCCTTTTAACAGCATTTCTTAGCCCTAAATATTAAGCTCCTTTCCCTGGAGAATTACAGGCATTCCTGTGTTTCCCATACTAGCTTTGGAATACTGAACTGATCGTGCATCTCCCAGTCTATGGTATAAAAATGCTGGTTCCTTGGCTATTTGAGTGGAATAAGGTGGCTTATTTGTTTCTTCCTGGAAGGGAAAAGGAAAGTGGTAGGGGCAGAGCAGTGGAAAAAACAGCTCTTGTGGAAAATGGCAGAGTACATATGTTTAATCTATTACCAGCACTTCTGCAAGCCCACATCACTCTAAGATATTTTACATTTTATTTGCCAAATAGGCCCTGCTTTTGTAATTTCCTGGCTTATCCTCTCACAATTAGAAGTCAAGCACTGTCATTTTTTCCTCTTTTGTATCCTTCTTACTGCAAACTTGAGCACTAAACTCTGGGCCATTTCTTGAATGGCAGGTTCACGCGTGTGCCGTGCTGATTATACGTTTAGGCATGAAGTCAATGTATACGGCACAGCTCTCTGCAATTTTGACAGCGGGATGGTACTGGGGAGGGATTGTTTGTTTGATTTATTTTTTATATATATATATTTTTAACCTTATGGTAGGTCCTTAATGCATCACAGGTGCAGAAATAAGTGCTGATGGCATTTGTGGATGTAAAAGTGCATCATTTCTTTTGTGGGGATGTCTTGAGGATGGAAGGTGAGCTCCATGGGAGCCATTTACATTCAGGGCTGTAAATGCGTGTTTGACTTTGTAAGACTGTGAGGCTCCAGGACTCAAAGTTTCTGTGTTAACACAGTCATAAGGAAAGGAAAGTTGGCTCAAAAATGCAGTGCACGCTTTGTGTCAATGTTAATATTCCACAGCTAAAATGAGATAATATATTTGTCTAGGTTAGTGTGTGCATAAAGCCTATATATCACATGTGGCACAGCGTGGAGGATTTTCCCTGTGGAAAAACCCCGGGAGCTTGTATGTGCCTGGGTAGAGATACATGGCTGGGCTCACACATGCTTTTTCCATGCGTGTGGGAGCTAATGTGACACGTGAATAATTGCTCTGCACATACACACACTTAGATGCCTCATTTGCAAATAAATAAATGTCTCCATTGATCTAAGACTGTTTGTACATGGCTGAGCATGTGTGTAGCTGTGATAATAGGGGCCAGTTAGTCATTTCAAAGACCGTCCTATTGTGAGCAGTAGCAGTTGTGCAATTAAGGGATATTTATTTCCTTCCAAGTCTTTGTTTAACTAATGTCTGATAAAAGTCAGCAATTATACTGTACATCAGAGAGATGATTAAAAATTCACTTGCTTTCCTGCAGCTTCTATCACATGTGGTTGATGTGGGTAAAATTGGACCGCATTAGTGGACAGACTAGCCATTAGCAACATGCAGAGGAAGCGGGCTCTGAAATTTGTTCCAATTCTCCCTATGTCCTCAAGCCATTAATTACAAGCCCTGCAAGTTTAAAAATAGAAATAAATCAGGATGCAGTTCTGAGTCTTGTTTTAGGAGTTTTTAAATCTCACCTTATGGTGCCGTTGCCTCTTTCAGTGACTAGGGTTCGCAGCGCTATTGATATTGGGAAAGAATTACTCCGATAGAATCAAAGAGCCCAATTTGTTGGCTAATTTCCTTTGAAAGTGGATTAAAATGCATACACGTGTGTGGCATTAGAAATTCTGACTGTTGGCACATTTGCTCTTTGGTAAGTTTGATTTACCATCGCAGCAGAGCTTCAGCTAAGAAGGCCTTGTGTAACCATTGGGTCACATAGGCCATTACCTTCTGATCTGTGGAGTTTTATGAGATATTTTAAATGTGAATCTGAGGAGTCTACACTCAGGCGTCAGGTGTATCAGCTTGGGATGTCATCTGCTTGAAAGAGGTTTGAACTTGGTCAGATGCGTCCCAACAGCTTTATGTGAAAGAGGTTTGTTATGGATAATTGAATATCTCATTATTTTTACAATTTGTTGCACATTTTAGCCAAACCTCCTTTCACTTTCAGAGCTCCCTTATCAACTGACAGTGTGGGAAATGCAAAATCTTGCACTGTTTTTAATCCACACTTAGTGGGTTTTTTTAGGTGTGACTGTATGATTATAGCAGCCAGAATTACATTTCCATGTTGAGTTGGAAAGTGTAATATTGTTACATGAGCGTGTCCATTTAGGACTACCAGGCCTTACAGGATTAACTAGAAATAATGTGTGCAACTTGAGACTCTAATCTGGAAATCCGTTTGTTTCAATACAGTGTAAGTTAGTTAAGTATAGTGTGTGTGTGTGTATATATATTTATATATGTATGTACATATAAATATTCTGCCAATTTCAGCAGTTTTAAGATCGAGACTCGTTGACTCAGGAGAATGAGATCCCCTAGTCACTAGTTTAGAAAGTGGTTCCACAGTAGACAACTTTTCCATTCCTAAAATATGAACACCCGGAGTTTGTACTGTTATGAGTTCTTTTGTCCAGCTGCTCGAAGGGACCTTCCTGATTTTAAAGAAGAGGCCTGAGAGGGGAAAAAGTGAGTATTCCCTGTGGATTTACCTGAGTCCTATAGAAATTGCCTAATTAAATGCTGTGTCGAGAAAGGAGCATGAGCCAGCGGGAGAAAGGAGATCTTCCTTCTGCCTGCCGCAGCAGAGAGTAGTCTTGTGCCCTCCACTAGCGGGATTGCAAGAAGGTAAAAAAAATAATTTAAAAGTGTGTGGAAAAGCCCTTTGACTTGCTGGAAATGGCTGATAACATCAACCTTTCTGCTGTCACCTTTGGATCTCATTAGGAGCCCTCCGTGACTCCTCCCGGAGGCTCCTGCGCCGTCCGCCGGGCTGCGCATGTTGGGAGCAGCCTCTCCGCTTTCCGTGTGAAATGCCAGCAGCTCCGTGGCCCGCTCCGATTGCCCTTCTTGGCGGCGCAGGGGATCGATACGGGCTGTTCTGCGAGGTGATGTGAAGCCAAGTAGAACCTCTCCAATAATGACATTTGATTGCGGTCCTCGGCGCGGATGAGCTGCCCATTGATCGCTTCTGCTCAAGAGCAGCGGAGGCGATGCGACGTGCCCAGCTTTGCGGGGCTCTTCCAGGCAGTTAACACATTAGAAGCAATTTTTGCTCGATGGAATTGAAACCTGCAGGCCCGCTTTCAGGTGGCTCATCCTTCCCAACTCCAGTTTGGGAGGATTTTGCTGGGAATTTCCAGGTGAGAGAACATCACCAGTGCCGTGGCAAATGGCGAGAAGCAGCGTTCCTGCCTTTAATTAGCTGGTGTAATTTTCCTCTCTCCTGCTGTCCAATATTAATATACTTTTGTTGGCGCTCTGGGTTTAATGTTCTGGAATGAGGAAACACGACCAGGAGCCGGAGCCAGGATTTGCTGCACCACTATCAGAATTCGTGGTGGCCTGTCAAGCCCGTCTGATCTGGGACAGCGCCAGGGTGACGAATTGCCAAAGGGCTCACGTTAGCGCGAGCGGCGCTCCCAGCGCTTGGCCAAGAGCCCAAACTGGCAAGCGGCTGTATTTGTCTCATGTCTATATTGACATAGCATCTGGGCTCTATTTGCTCTGGAAATTAAAGCATAAGCTGTGCAAGCCGTGGCCTTGCGAAGGGAAAATCAACGATGCAGGTCGCAAAATTGCTGGGGACGAGGGTGGGCAGAGTTGCTTCCTGCAAGATTTACCCAAAATACTGGGGGATTTCATAAAGAATTGCTGGAATTTCTCTTGCAGCAAGCAGGTCTGTGCACTGCTTACGCTATCCCTGCGCAAGGAACTTGGGGAATGAGCTGAGATATTTCTGTTTGCCAGCTGACAGTCTTTGGCTCTCCCTCTTTGGAGGCACAGAGCTGACTTGTGCTGTAGGCAGCATCTCCTCATTACCTTTCATGCTTTTATAATGGAGGAGAAAAAAATCCAAGAATTTACCCAAATGGAGGCAGTGACCTTTCCACTTTGTTGGAATGTCACCTGTAGACCTTCATACGGCCTTTGATAGTACACAGAGCAAACTCTTAGGGCCGTGTTTTTAACTGGCTATTGATCTTCTGCACGTTGTAACTATCAGTCTTAATGAAATAGCAATAAGTGAGTAATAGTGGGTGAAGTGGTGGTAGATTTGGGTTGTGTTATCCTGGTAGGTAGCATGGGTGAAGCTGCCTCGCTGCTCATTGCAGTGCTGCAGTGTTGCTTTTGCTCCCGCTGAGAGTTTGGCACGTTGCTATTTATTGTTAAACCCTGCAGTGTCTCTTTTAAAAGAGAGAAAAAAGTGTTTATCAAAAAGCAGGAAATGATCCAAAATTCCCTTCTGCTCCTTGCAGGAGGTACCTACAAGGAGCATGTCCTGCTTGACCAGTCTGATGGTCCTTCAGCTTCTTTCCACTCTTGCTGCCAGAGGGCAGTTTCTTCTCTGCTGGCAAAGACATCTAGGGGCTTTTGGCACATCCTGGCAGCGCACATGACCAAATCTGCAGGCTCTCCAAGCAGCTGGAGCCCTTGTCCAGATGTTCCAGCGTGTGGATTGTCTTGTCTTTAAGTGCTTCTTAAATCTCCAGCAGATTGCATTTTCTCATAGTTCTCATTCAGAAAGCAATCCAGACTTAGAGGATCCTTGATTTTTGCTTTATCAGAGTGGCTGGTTTTTCTTTTTCCCTCATGAGATCTGAAAATGGCTTTGAGTTGCAAAACAGAATGAGACTGAGCTTAGGGAGAAGTTAAATACTCTTTTCCGTCAAATGTAAACTGGTTTACCATGTCAAACTGAGCAGCATCGAGCACTGTCATCACACCTATCAGTTTTCAATCAAGAAGAGGCACACACACATTTTAATTAGAAATTATTAGATTGACTGCGCTATGGTATGATGAGACACCTGCCTGGGGCACGTGAGCTGTTCCTAGAGAGCTCTGAGGTTGCGTCCCAGCCTCTCTCGGTTGCATTAAGGTTCTTCCACGCATCTCTTGCCATGTGTTTGTGCAATGAGGACATCTCTGCGAGCTCTGGTTATTCTGGCTCATGGACTATCTGCTTTTCCACAAGCTTCAGGTGCTTCATCCTTGTCCGTGTGCTGCCAGGCCCCACTCTGCAACAGATTCACTCACTCTTGCTTCTTCATTGACTTTAACCTCTATAATTTTAGGAAATGGGTAAAAACATTTTGCTCCCATGCTTAGTTCTGTACCTGTTACCTTACTTAACACTTCTTTGTGCTCCTTTTATTAACTGTTACTTGGTTCTTTCTCTGCCCATTAGAATTTTATACAAGAGAATTGTTTCTACCATATTTTAATTACCATTATACCGGACAGTGCCTTAATTACAGATGCAAGAATATGATCTTAGTGTACATGTTTTGCTCATTTGTAGATAATCAAGTAGAAAATATGTTAAACTGTCCCCGCAGATTGAATATTCAAGATGACATAATACACCAAAATAGTAATGGTTTTCTTTGGGGATATAAAGTTGAAAAGCCTTAGAAACTTGCACAGTGGATTCAGCCACATGTTAAGAGTGTTATTAATTTAATAAAATAGTATACTTGATTTCCTCCCCTGCCAATAGCCTACTTGTGAAGAGGGCTCTGACTGTTTAGACACAGATTAGACACACAGATACCTTTTGGCTGGTGGCATCAGGCAGGGTTGTCACAGCCCTTTGGTAGGAACCTCTGGGACGTAACCCAGCCTGTTGTAGAGTTGCTGCTACAAGGATTGTACAAAAAGCAAAAGATAAACTGTAAACAGAGGAATGTACAAACAAATGCCCCAGAGACTAAAACCTTCTTTCAAACTAAAGCGTTTGCAGCAGAAGAGTATTGTACCAATTAGCAGGCTCTTAATTAAATAGCTTGTTTGATCTGCATCCAAATTATAATTTGGATGTTATGTCAGCTTTGATACCTTTTCATTAGCTGCTTTTTTTGAAAAAAATCTATTTTTCACCCGATGTTTCGGAGGTCTGCGGCATCAGAAGGTGGAAAGGTCAATCATTTTTGTATCCATTTAAAGTCCATTATTGGTCGGCCACTACAACCTATCAAGCAACTCTCTTATTTTTCCAGTCAGTGATTCAGGAATCTATAGCTCCGTGCAGATAAATGGGATTTCATGGGCTTCTAACCTTCTTGCTTTATTGAAAAGCAGCATATTAACTGCTCCACTGCCCAGCTGTCCATTAAAAACACGAGATATTTTTAGAAAATTGTTTGCCAAGCCAATCCCACCAACATCTGCAGAGGCCTTTTCAGTTTGTTTGTTTTATAAGCGAATGCTGCAGCTGCTTGCCCACCTCCATTTGAATATTCCTGTTTCCAGGAATATTTACCTTCTCTCCATGCCTGGCTTGAGGCATTGTAAGCAGCAGGGCATGTTAGTTGGAATTGGAAAACTGGGGTTTAACAAGTCCATTAGGTGCTAACCCTTGCGAGCCGATGGGGCCCCCTGCTTTAGGGAAATTAGCAGGGAAATTAGCACTTGATATTTGGTGCAGGGCGCTTTCTAGGAGTCTATAAGTCAGATAAATAAATTCACCCTTTTCTTTCCAAAATTAACCCTATTCACTGCTTCTTTCAGTGAAATAGGTCCTTTAGGTCTGCTGTCAGATGCTGCACGTGCAGTGTCAGGGGAGGCTCGTGGGTGCCCGTGGCCTCCCAGAATTGTTTGGCTGGGTGATTCCCAGTAACTGCTGCTTTTAGATCCGAGTTGCCCAGTGATCAGAACCTCCCTGTGTGTTTCTGAGCCATAGAAACCAGAGAAGAAACATTCCAGGACCAGAATTCCTATGATTAAATGCTTTCGCCTCTTTCTTTTGTTCGGCATTTCATTTTTAATGAATATTTTATAGAGATTACTTTTTTATGAGGCAAAATTATAAGGCTCGCTTCGTCTTTTTTGCTCATGCAATAGCAGCTTCTTTTACCCCATTGAATCAAAAAACATTGTGGAACCTAGAGCAAACTCCCGGTTTTAGACTAATTCTGTATTTTGTGTATATTTGGCAGCTCGGGTGAACGTTAACCTGCGTTGGTTAATAAGAAAATGCTGAGGAAAGTGGTGTCAGCCAGAATTCTCTGTCTTTTTTCACTCGTGTTGACTTGTTTCCTCCTCTCTAATGCAGGGCATCGATTTCTGTCCCGGGCAGAATGTCTCTGGAGTGACAACCCATACGAAGGAAGAGCACACCACTCTGCCCCTGCTTTTCCACCTGGGAAGAGACCCTGGAGAGAAGTATCCGTTAAGGTGAGCCAGCTGATAATGAGGAGGTGAAAACTCTCATCACTGTCAGTGTTTGCATTGTGAAAGGAGCCGAGCAGCCAGGCAGCAGGGTGGAGATGGGGTCTGCATGTCTGTGGCTTTAACCTCCAGGCTTGATGAGACTGTTTTTATCATCCTTTGCCAACAGATGTTGTTGCTCTCCTAATTTCACTTTCCTAATTGTCTTTTTTTATTACTTTCAACTGTTGCTGTGTAAGGACAAAAGAGGCTGTTTGGGGTGATTAGGGCCAGTGCAATGAAGTAGCATTTACAAGATTTGCATTTCATTGTGTCGCTTCATCACCACGCCTCTGCTGATGGCCACAGTGATATTTATCTACCGAGCCAATAAATAGCTTTAAAAAGCCTTTTCCTCTGTGCTACACTGGAATCTGCAGGAGGCAGAGGTGGCAACTTCCCAGTTCCCTAGCACCCACTCAGAGATCTTCTCCAGAGAGTCTTTAGCAAAAGAACTGTCTCCCAAGCCCTTCCCTCCTTGGACTGTCCGACTGTCTGAATCCATTTGCCTCTAATTCTACTATTGTAATCTTTATCTCCAGCACACACCATGCCCTGGGAGATTTCTGCATGGATTTACATAGTCATCAGGCAGCACAGTCCACATATTAACTTAACACCTCCAAAAGGGCTCCCGAGATGTCCCTCCTATTCCTTTCCGCTTGCTTCTGCTGCCTCTTTTTTGTTCTTTGGCAGAGCTAGATGCAGGTGGGGACATGCAGCCTCATCCCTCACTGTTGGCTCTGACTCGCAGAATGGGACAGTAAATAAAAGGGCAACTAGCACCTCTGTGGCCTCCTGCACAGAACTGGTTTTGTGTGGTGGCTTTAACAGGAGAGAGCTGTTTTCTGAGCTGACAGGCTAGCAATTACTCAACTCTTTTAAATAATTGAGTGGATACAGTCACTCCATTACTTTCCAAAGAACCGAGCATGTACTGTCCACTGAGTGTTTTCATTAGAGAGAGAAAGAAAAAGGTAGGAAAAATATTTCCCTTCTCTCTCACTTAACAGATGAGCACCCTAGAGCTGTGTTACACAGTGTATCAAGCTCTTCGGAAGCCCGACACATTAGCTCTCCTCTTATATCGCATTTTTGCACTAATGAATAAAGCAAATCTGCAGCTCCTGGATTTTCAGCTCACTGAAGCTCTGCTACTAGACTGGGATTCCAGATAAGGCTCTGCCCTGTCCAGTTTAACAGCTACTTTATTTTAGAAAGATGAGTGGGTGGAAATGACCTCTCTCCAAAAATGAAACAGTTTGGTATTGTTAAGTGCAGTTTGCATTTCCTCTGATTTTGAGGAAGAGGAGACCTTTTGTAAGAGGTGCTTACAGGACACCTGCTTCCCTGTTATTTAGACATTCCTTACAGCCACCGTGGCTTGAGTATTGAAATAAATTCCAGTGTTGCCTCTGCAATCATTTCTCATATGTTTTCATTGATTTTTGGACGCTCACAAGCTGTTGCCTTGATTGAATTTTATGGAAAGATTATGACATGATTATGGAAAGCTGTGATGATGTTTAATATGCAGACCCCAATAGAAAGCCCCTTTTTAGCAAATGAGCCTTGCCTTCGACTACACGTTATGTCGCTATCCTCTCCTCTCTGATCGCAATTTAAAACTCACGGGAAGTGGGTCCCCCATATCCAATGTGGTAATTCAATTATCCTCATTTGTGGGGCTGTTACTGTTGTGTGTTTTTATTCAGCTTAATTATCCCCCTTGGCAGAGAGCCCATTGGGAGTCCCTGCACTAATGTTTCTCCAAAGGGAATCCGGCTCTCTCCTCCGAACACATCTGCACACACAGGGTGTTCCCGTCACTTGTGCTCCAGCCCAAGGGTTGTGTGTGTTGGCCACGTCCCCTGCCCGTCCCCACACAGCCCCAGAGGAGCGGTGTGCATCATAAGACTCTTTCAGCAATTTGGCTCCTCTGGAGCATTTTTATGTTGCTAAATCTTCAGAAAAATAGCACATTGCACCCCTGATTTCTCAATACATTTCCCCTTGTTTCATTTACTTTTAACATTTGTTATCCATTGGTAAATCTGTACTACATTTTATTATTTTTTCTGCTGCTCTTCTGGAGGCTAAGGAGGAGCTGCATTGCATATTCATCCTATGTTTTTCTCTGCCTGTTTTGTTCAATTTCTGGTTTTATTTTATTTCTTTAGTGCAACCTTGTTTTCTTCCTAAAATGACTTTAATTGCCTGTTGTATCTCTTAATCGACGTGAGTCTGGGGAGCAGTCAAGTGTGCAACCACTTGTAGGATGGTTCATTGCTTCATGTGAAGGTCAGGCATCGGACATGCACCTCTAGTGATAGTTAATATTTATCTTTGGGGTCCCTCTAAGATGCTAAGTAAGATGCTTGTAGTAAGAAACCCAGCAATACAGAGGTGTCTATGGCCAATATATTTCAAAGGAGTGTCAAGTGCAGTTGCTGGTAACTAACCTTTCTTTAGGTTGTCAAAAATGGTAACTCTGTATTAGTATCAGTGTTGTTGTTTAATCCTTGTGTAGGAAGAAGTAATTCATTTGTGTCCTTTGTCATCCAGGAGATTGACTAGATCTGTGTAGGCTGCGGAATAGCCCTCAATAGCTCTCGAATTTTAAATATAAATAAGACAGTTTGCTGAGCACCACGCAAAGCAGAAGCATTTCTCTGAATAGAAGCGGTATTTTTTTTTCTCCCTAGATACAATTACTAGGGGTTCTTCATTTCGAAACACTTGAACTGTGGACTTTGTTACCAAATATATCAGAAGCAGAACTAAAGGATCTGATAAATCTTTATCTTTATTAAATTCTGTTACACTCTGAGTGTTGTGTTTCCCCCGAGTACCACATAGGGAACTTCCTTCTCCACGAAAGCAGCGCATTCAAAACGAATGTGTCAAATTCAGTACAATTATCTGTTGGTAACATCTCCACAACCAATTGCTGAAAATAGTTCAGTTTTATCACCTGAATCAGAAGTTACAGTTTTACTAAAATGCTTCTTAGGAAGAACACAAGCAATAATAAAAAGCAAAAATTGTGACAATTTCAAATTTACTTAACAAAATGCCTAATATAAACTTCAGCAGGAAGAGTATTTAGAGTCAGACTCCAAAGGTGCAGAAAGAATGGATAAATGGAGATGAGATGGAGGTATGAAGCCTGATAATGAGTAAGTACAACGTCTGCACTCCAGCCTATTAGTGACTTCTGCTTTGAGGGATTAACCCCTAAATTTTGAGTGTCGAAGTAGCAGTCTTTGACTTAAGGCACTAGAGTTGACTATTACAGGGCAAAAAAATAGAAGTGATAAAACTTAGTTGATGAACGTGATTTTAGAACATATTAATTAACAAGAAAGCGCACAAGTGCCTGTTTCGAGCAGATGGAAAATCTTGGAAACCATTGGAGAAGTAATTGCATTAGTTATGGAATCAGGAAAAAGGGGAAGAAGCTCCTGAATGGAAGCTAATGGGCAAGGGATCTGATAGAAAAGTTGCCAGCCTTACCTTACTCATCGGGGCAGAAACCTCTGCTGAGAAAAGAAAGAAGGTGAAAACTGGGGGAAAAAATGTGTATAACAAAGAGGCAGAATCTTGCCCAGGGCAGATGCTGCCTCCTCATCTCTTTCAAACCCAGGGAAATGGATTCAGCTGCCCTGCAGGGCAGATTAGCTGCTGTGCCAGAGAGCTGCTAGGGAGGAAAACCTTGGAACTGTGCAAAAGTTGGGCAGAAAAGCCACAGTGATGCCAGAAGCCTGCTGTCCGGCAGCCCCTGAGCATGGAGAGGGCACAGGAGAGTGGCAGGACATGTGCCGGGCTACGAGGGCACCCAGGGACCAGGACAGGAGGTAAAACAGTCCCAAATCAGGAGCTGGGCACCACTTGCCCGCTCCAGGATCCGGACTTCGGATCGTGGAAAGTCCTCTGCACCGTTAACTTGTGCCATGACAGAGCAACAGCCTGCAGGTGTTTTGCTGTGTAAGTGTCTAGACAGCAATGGTGCTGTATAATGAGTTAAAAAAAAAAAAGACGGGATTTCAAAATCGTGAACTTGACTTGAAATTGATGACATCTCCTGCCTGACAGGTCCGGGCCACAGCCGTAGCCTAAGAGCAGTCTGAGCAGCCGTTCCGCAACTCCTGGTGATTCAGAAATGCCACTGAATGAAGTAACTAGAAAATCGGTAGGATAGGTGTTATTTCTTGCAGCCTGCGTGTGCAGACACTAAGGCGTCATGTAGACACTGTGCTACACCTTCAATTCCTTTGGGCCTTTGGATAAGTCAGAGTAAAATTTGCCTGGGAGGTGAGATTCCCAAACCTGGGGCATTACAACAGCTGTGAAAATAGGGGACCAGGTAGGGAAGATCAAGGTTGTTGCTGAAAGGAGGGCTGGAGAGGCTCTGGAGAGCCCACAAAGGTGAGGGACATCAGGAAAAGCCCAAGTAGCCCAGTAAATAGCCAAATATTCCATGCACCTGCAGGAGCATTTGCATCCAAGGCCCGCTGGACTAGAGAGGTGAGGTTTAGTATGGGCTGCCATGCGTTCTTGCCTTTGATTCCTTTCTAATTTTCCCGTGAGTCTTTCCAGGAATCCCAGATTGCCATAGTTCAGAAGCGGAGCTCTAAACCTTTTGTTTGCGTCGTGTATTGTGCAGACTCTAAATTGCAGGTGAAGCTGATAATAGAAAACAGGAGCAGAGAAAGACTGAATAATAGGACAAGATCAAGCCTGGATATTACAGCCTCAAAAGCTCTGATAACAGATAAAATCAAATTATCTGAAGCTGGGTGCAAGTATTTCACAATTTAAAATAATGTTTTTTAATTAAATTAATTCCAGTGGAGAAGGAAGTTGAAGATACAAATCATTAGCCAAGTTTATGTTCTTTCCCCGGCTTCGTGTGAGGCTGGTAAAACACGCTATAAATCTGAGAGCTGCTGTTAAGAGCCTGCTGTCAGATTTGCACGAAGCGCACTATATAATAACCATTTGGTTGCATTTCTCTCGATAATGTCACAATCCTGTTGCTCTTAGCAGAGAGATACTGTGCTGTGCCTATATATGAATCATCAGGGAGAGGTATAAATGAATACATCAAGACCTAGATTTAAAAAAAAAAAATGCTGAAAATGCTTTTTAATTTTCTCGGGTCCTGATGTCTTTGACGCGGTATTTGTTATGAGAAAGAATTACCCTCTCCTCTTCCTTCGTGCTCGCAGCAATTGAGACCCGAAGGTGAAAACCTGGCGAGCGCAAGATGAAAATGCTGCTCTGATGTTGAAGGCAGCCCCTTAGACAAACCCTGCTTCTTCCAAAGCCGCGTTTCGCTGCAGGGCACGCTGGGGTTAACGGCAGAGCAGGTTCCGCCGGAGCTCTTCGGAGAGGGAGGAGATGAGAGCAGATTGCCAAGGCGCAATTACGCTAAATGAACTAAGCGCGGGGCCACACCTGTGCCTGGGACCTGGCGCTGGCAACGCAGCCCTGATTGGCCCTCCGGGGACTTCCCGGAGGTAAAGTGTCAATTAGTGTAATGACCCTGGACTTTGTCCACTCAGCTCGTGCAGTCTGAGCACGGAATAATTTCCTGGACGCTGGGGGATCCCTTTTAGCAAGCTCCTCACAACACCACCTGCTCACCCCTGCTCCCGCGCGCTATTCCCAGCTCTGCTCCGGCAGGATTGCTGAACTGGAATACGAAATGCAGCCTGCCCTGGAGGCACTGAGCCCGGATCTTCATTCACACAATGATGCCTAAACACCTGTATAGATAATATTATCTTTTCTCTTTTTTTCTTTTTTTTTTTTGTAATAGAGACTATAGCAGATCCCACGCTCGCGGCCCAGATCAGGCATTCTCACTCCAGAAAATGATGGGATTCCTTTTTAAAATAAGAGCGCTTCCCAGCCCCATTAACAACTCAGACTGTTTGCCATGAAGTAATTATCCTCCTCTTACGTGTGCAGATTAAAGGCACTCTGGTGTTGCAGATTTTGTCTCAAAATGCTAAGGCTGGAGGCAGTTTTAAGCTGGTCTCCGCAGTCAGTGAATATTACGTTTACAAAACGCTGCATGGATGTCGGCTCTTGGCACATGGTGTGCAGCCTGCAGACATCGCAGTCCCCTCCCATGCAGGGAGATTGCCCTCCGTCTCAACGAGGAAGATAATTTGGGTGTTTAATTGCGGCTTTTGAAGACGGTCTGTGACGGCGACGGTGTTGAATTCCTTGCAGCATTTGGGGTCCCGCCATTGCCATGTACTTAACCACGAGGAAGACAGCTGCAATCGGATATTTTTTAAGCTAGTGTCAACAGGTTTAGCCTGCTTAAGAGCACATTAAGCCCTACTGAGACAAGGTTTATAGGTTAGCTGTATGACTTGGGGCATAATCTATAGATGTTCTTTAGCTTTAGCCAGCTTTGTACTTAGGTGAGAAGTGCGAGTCTTTTATGTGTGCCAAGCTGTTTCTAGCGCGCTTTGGAGAAGTCGTTCGGCCAGTGCTAAACGCTGAACTAATCTAAGAGCGTAAGAGCTGCGGGGGAGAGCAGTTCGAATCACCAGGACCTGAGGTTAGGCCAAGATTTGCCGTCGCTGCTGAGCTAGCTGGAAATGCAGGGAGGACCCAAAAGGGAGAAGGATGACTGAAATGACTCCAGCCCGCTTGGTTTTCCAGCAGCAGTCGTGTGCTTTGGGTTGCTAATGAGCAATGATGCTGAGGATAAGTGCAGTAGTTAAGATGAGAGCCAAAAGGGTTTTTTTTTTTTTTTTTTTGAGTTGAAGAGGACTGGCATATTTGGAGCAAAAAGCAGCAGTCGTGACAACATATTGTTTATCTTTCATCCAGACCACAGCTGTGTTTTCCACTGGTCTGTCCAGATTAGAGCTAATTTGGAAGCCTGTGTATGAGGAGCCATTTCAGTGGATGAAATTGGGCTCTCTCTTAAGCACTTAAATATTTGCAAAGATGCTGTGGAGCTTAATTAGTTTGTGGCAACATTTTATCTTGCGAGTCCACTTCCAAAAGAAGTTATTGAATGCTGCAGAGATGGTACAAGTATGTGACAGAAGTAAACACATTAGGTGGTTACAAAAGCAGCAGCAGAAGGTATTAAATGATTAGATAACTAAAATCTGTTGGACTGTAAGAATTGGTTAAATTATGTATTAATTCATATTAATCCTTAATATGAGGCCTTTAATAAAGTGTGATTAGTTTGGAAGGAGCTTTCAAATCCCAGAACAATAGGTACCTTAGAAATCCACAACACGGCAATATATGTTTCGCTAAACTGCACTTTATCTCAGTTTGCATCGCTAGAGTGTCTGGGCTTTAAAATATTCTGGTTTTGACTCCCCCATTTGATCTAATCTCAGCAGAGGAGAATCCAGCCCGGCTGCCCAGTGCGGTGCGTACACCTCTGCGTCTCTCCTGTGTTTTTAGTGACATTTTCGTTGCGTGTTTCCTCTGCAGCCCTTTCCCTCCGTGCTAGCAGTCCTGTCTGTGTCCACACAGGTTAGCTTTAAGTCCCGCCGACCTCTTCTAAAAATCAATTTTGATTTTTTTTAAGCGCGCTGCCGTGCTGGCAGCCCTGGGTGTTTGCAATGTCACCGGAGGGGCTTCCAGATAAAATCGTGCCGAATTGCAAGGCCATTATGCCCGTGTGCCGCGAGGCTGCCTGCACTCCCGAGCCAAGAGCTCGCTGCCTTCAGTGTCCTCATCGGGGCTGTGACTCATCCACGCTCCCTGGCAGCTTGCAAACCTCTGGCTGGCCCTGCATTTCCAGCCCAGCCCGTGGGAGGAGGCAGGCGCATGCGCTTCCCGCTGCTAGAGCTAAGCTGGGAGCAGTGGGGAGAGCTGCAAATTCGGGAGCATCCCAAGCAGGATCCTTCAGGGTGGGCTGCTGAAGCAGGCTCTGCTCCAGGCTGCAGGGTGGTGCGAGAGCAGCACGTTCGTTTAGCGGAGCTCGTCCTTCCAGATTCCCATCCGGTCCTCTATCAGCAGAGCTCAGGCCCATCCCCACAATTAGCTTCTCTCTGGATGGCTGCCGAGATGGGATATTTATAGGGTTTACTGGAAACTGCTGGCACGTTCCTGGGCTTCAAAATGGGATTGTTTTTTTCAAAGAAGGAAATTAGCTGGAGCGGGGGGCTGCTGGCCAGCTTGGACTGGAAGCAAAGGGAGCCTGAGGTCAGCACCGAGCTGCATTGTTTCTCTTTTATCTTCAGAAGCAATTTGCCGCTCTCTTGTTTTTTAAGTGACTCTTGATGTGATGAACAAAATGAGATCATTGAGTAATAAGGCTCCCTTTTCGAAATACTTGAAGTATTAGCGAAGTGCACCATGAGCCACTTAAACAAGTACCTACTGGAGTAATACTTTGGATAAAAATCTGGTTATTTAGCAAACTTCGTATGCGGGCTTGAGCATGACAGATGGATCCCAGCTTGGAACAATAAGGCTCTAATGCAAGAATGGCAATGGGGCAGAGCCACGGGGTGAGCTTGCGAAATGCAGGAGGTATTCTTGTCTTGGACAAGTCGCTTCTATTCTTTTTCTCCATCTTCCTGTTTGCATCATATTCGTTCATCTTGGTGCTGGTGAAGCTTTATTAGCCAGTGCTTGTAAATAAGATGATTTGGAAGCCCGAGCTGGAGAGAACTCTTTAGAAAAACGAGTATTGTTGTTACCTTCGTTTCCCTGCAATAAATGCTGTGTGCATTGCTGAAAAGCATTTGGAAGAGCAGAGGCTGGAAGCCAAGGGAGCTCGCTGACCTCTAATGTGATACATTGGAAGGATCTTGTTTATTTGCTTCATGCCTGTGGCAAGGTGTTTGTCCTGCCTTCTAGGAAGCCTCCTAAACGGTCCTTTAAAGCCCAGCCGAAGTTCAGGACAAGCCCAGGACATTTAGATCCCGGTACATTCAGATCCTCCTCGGGAAGCACCACAAGCCAAGGGGAAAGTGAGGCATTTGGAAGCAGCGGGACAAGCCACTTTGGAAGCTGAAGCCCCATGGAACGGGTCTGCTGGGTGTCCCTGTGCTGGGGTGCAGGGTGGCTGCCCAGCTGCTCTCTTCCCATGGGATCCAGTAGGCACTCAGCAATATCCACATATTTACAGGCGTTTCTCCTTCGCTATTGCCCAGGAAAAAGCCCTCTGGAATAGCTCAGCTATGCTGTATATCAAGCCAGTTATATTCTGGGAGTCCCTCTAATAACTCTACATTTTTTTTTCACATTCTAGTTTTGCCAGCGCTGAGTATCAGGGAGTTATGGAGCGAATATCCAACGTTGTCCAGCAGCACCAAGCGACCATGGTGCCAGGAGAGCCCCAGCTTAACGTATGCGACAAGGCCGTCATGGTAAGGGGTTAAAGAATAAATAAATATGAGAAACGTTGGCTTCAAATGTGTTTTGCAAAAGCTTAAGAATCTCACCTAACGTTGGAAGGGGCTGCAGAAGAAATGCACGATAGCCCTTTTGAAGGGCTATCTGGCTGCTGCACTGAAGAGCCAGCTGTTTGTTATCTGGGGAATGCAGTAGCACAGAAGGGCTAGTACAAAGTGAGTCGAATTAGGTCTGGAAAGGCTACCAAGACCCCGCGATAAACCCTGCGACTTCCTTCCTTGGAGATACGGCGCTATCTGCAGCTCTAGGTCCTTCTCCTTTCTAATCCCCCTCTGCAAACTCAAAGAGCCCTCTGCATTTCGAGTGGTGGGACTGGGACGGTGGCTCTTCTCTTTTCAGTGATACGTGAGAATATCCTTGGTCCTATACTTGATCTCCCCAATCCACCCAAATCTGTCTTTTCCAAAATGTTTATGACTGGGATCAAGCCATACTTGTCTCCAATTCTGCATTGTTTTTAGTGTGGCTTTCCTCTGGTCCTGGTTTTATATAGAACCTAGTGAAGAAACAGCATGGTTTGATGGGGTAAGGTGCTAGAGTTTCTGCCTCTAGACATCCAGAATCTAAAGGCATGTGCCTGTAAAGGTTGGCACAAAATAACAATAACCAAATCTTCCTGAGGCTGAAACACTCTTTTGAAGCAGAAGACAAATACCTGCTGCTTAGGGTCTGTTTCCAGCCAGGCAGAGAAGTGCAAAATGTGGAATAGTCTCTCCTCACTGAGGAGGCAAAGACCTTTCTTAGCTTTGTCACATCTTTTTATTTCTGGATGTTAAGTAGGAAAAAGATTTGAAGGGCCATTGTTTCTATGTTGTTTTCCTCCATTATTCAACTTTTCCCTTAAGAAACACTGCTCTGTGCTCCTCTGGGACCGTATGGGTTCAGGCTCCCTCCCCAGCGCCTGGTTGCTGCCAGAGGCTGCAAAGACATTTCTTCTCTCCTCCTGCTGCCAGCTCCAAAATTGGTTCCTAAAGCGTATCCATGTCCTGTTATTCTGCAGCTCCCCTGGTGCAGGGTGTTGAGGTGCGGTGAAAGCATCTGCCCTCCGTGTTCGCCAACACCCTGTCTCTTAGGTTGTGTGATAGAAGGAGCCTGGAGGTCCCATGCTTCGTAACCCGCTCTTTGGGCGAGGGGCAGATGTTTCCCTGAGGATGTCCTGCTGCTTATCTCAATTAGGAAGTCCTGGCTTTTCTCACACCAGGCTCTGGGCTCTGCCTATGGTCCTGCCCTGCGCTTGGCCAAGTTCAACTGTGTTTGCTAATCTATAATCAGAGGCAGCGAATGATTGTGCTTGAACCGGGTCTTGCCAGGTTATTCGGAAACAGAAAGCTCTTTCCAGTGGGCTGGGTAGTATTCGTGTCCCTGGAGAGGTGTTTAAGCCCCAGATGAAAGCTTTTTTACATTATGGATTTCCTATTCCAAGTGAACTCCTAACTGGCTAATTATACACCAAACTCAATGCAACAGAGGCAGCAAATTATCGTGTGTCATTTAAAACCAGACACGAGGATAACCCAGTCTTGTCTGGGTGATAGTATCACTGGGGTTGCTTGTGCCCTAAATCTCTTTGGAGAATGCTGAGGGACAAACGTCACTTGGCAATACTACACCGAACAGTTTTCTAAATTCTCTCGCCCATTTCTTTGATCTGGGCATTTATATTCTCTTGGGCACAGAACTGAAGAATTGTCCTCGCTTATCTGCGAGCAAAGCAGATGGATCTTTTTGTAGCTGCCACTGCAGTTTGGGGAGTGATGGAAGAGCAGCAACTCGCAGCCCTCTGAGCAGGGGTTGTGTTTGCTGGCATGTCTGAGGGGTGTCCTGCCAGCAGCCTAGATGAAACCCCTGCAGAGCAGCCTGTTTAGCTGCATTTTCCTCTTGTGGAAGTAGAGGAGAAGTTGTCCCATGCGGAGGAGCGGCGCTGACCTGCGTGTTTGACCTGCAGCACACAGTGAGCTCGGAGCTTGAAGCTCAGAGCCAGCAGGCTGAAGCAGATAGCATCTAGTTTTTTTGCAAAAGAATGAACATTTCCTTTGTTTCTTTGGAGCTCCGTTGCCTCTGCAGAATAGTCAAGCATATAAGATATCAAGCAGTGGTTGTGCATTTTGAAAATGAGCAACAGATTTAAAGAAAACAGTGTTAATTGTTTGTACAGCCCTTGGTGCAGTGAGGTGCCCTCCGCCAAAGTTCCCCTCTGCCTGCGAGATAGCTGGAGTGCCACTGCCATCTGTTGTCAGCTGTATGGAATATAGACCCGCTTCGGCATTTTAGCTAGGGCTCAGCCTTTCTGCCCCAAAGGAACCCAATTCCAGGCAAATGCAAATGTCAAGACAAAAAAAAATAATAAAAGGCAGTAGGTCAGAGCTGAACTGACCTTTAGTAGGTGACAGCGCGAATCTGCAGCAGGTGGGTAGACATGGAGAGAAGGAGGGTAGAGAATGAACGTGCTGAGAATTGCAGCTGCTCTCTGGATCCCGGGCGAACTGGGAGATTTTACCAAAACTTCGTGGTCTGGGAGGGCAGCACAGACCTGGCAGACTGCAGGGTGCACAGCCTCTATCCCGGGAGAAGACAGAATCCGCTCTGGCAGAAGGATCTGCAGTCTTTCCTAAAGCCTTTGGGGTGGCATTTGGAGTTGGGAAGAGCTGCAAGCAGTCTCATTTTTCAAACAAGACGTCAGAGCCTCTTTGTGAGACTCAAAGCAGGGCGGTTCGGGTGCAGGACTGAGCAGGTATGTCGTGTGAATGCTCGACTTCATTCTTCTGCCTCTCTCTTGTTTGTTTTGAACAGAACTGGTCTCCCCCCGGCTGTGAGAAGCTGGGAAAGTGCCTGAAACCGCCCGAGTCTGAACCCACGAAGTGCATCTGGCTTCACTGATCTCAAGAGCTACTCAAAAAAGCCATAACCAGCCGGATATATGGTTTACAATGCATGTTTTCTCATGTTGGCACTCCTGTTTACACAGGAAGGGTGGGATGTATGATATCATCACTTGCTCTTCCAAAAGGACCAGTGTTTATATTGGTAGCGCTCAGGGTTTTAGCTTGTCCTCCTCTGTTTTAGCTGTTGCCGTAAATGGTAAATGTTCAGTGAAGACGATTTCAGCTGCAAGAGCTCCCTAGACAGCCCCAAGTCTGCCATGACCTCAGAAATGCTGTGCGTGCACCTTCCTCCTGCTCCTTCCACCCATCCTGCCCTCTGGAATCATCACTCCTTCCACTACCCTGCGCTGCCGGCGGGGCAGATCCAGGGAGGCCGAGCCCTGCCCAAACTGGCTGTTTTCTTTGCACACAACTTGTTGTTTTAACATTTGCTTCCCACTGTGAGACCTTTGGGCACCGACTCACTTTTTATTTTCTTTTCTTCCTAAATTTGTGAGTACCGGGTGCAGCCGGATGGCCCCTGTGCTTGGCAGAGGGCAAATACGCGTTGCCTCCGGCATTCCCGAATGAAGGATGGGCTTGAGGGAGGAGAACACCCCGTCCCTTCCGCATGCATTCGCTAGGTATGTTACAATGACAGCGAGGACGGTGGCAGTGTAAGTTGCTGCTGCCATGTGGGATGTTCCCTGGAAGCTGAGGGGCAGCTGCTCATTTTAAGGTTTTTCTGCATTTTTGGAAATCTGGGCCCAAACATGGTCCAAGTCATGTTTTGAGTCTCGTGACGGGGGCCCGGCCAGGCGGAGGCCCAGAAATGCCCGTTTGCAGCAGACGTTGCCTCTTGACCCCGTTTCCAGCGCGCTCTCGCAGGAATTCTCCTTGTGCAAACTTTGCAGGCGGGTGCAGCGCTTCTCTAAACATACCTCCTCGTAAATGCAGATCCTTCGTGCTCTTCCAGATGGAGTTTTCATCCCCTTCTGTGTGTTTTTCACACCTATTACCGCTTCTAATTGCCGTTTCTTGCACTTTCTTAGTGAGGGGCCCCCGGGGTGCAGCTCGAAGCCACCCTGGGCGGCTGCGTGGGCACTGCCAGCTCCGTGTCCACCCCCGCGCTGCCGCAAGCAGTACCCGTGCCCTCTTCCATGCCAGAAAACCGCAGGGCTGCCTTCCCAAGCCGAGCGTGGGACTCCAGATGGCTGGAAGGCTCCGCTTCCGCGGCAGCTGCATCCCTCCCTCTAAACCCAGATGCTGCCGTCGCATCCGCTGCCCTGCTGCTCGCTACCTGCAGTCCTCGCCGCAGTAATTCCTAGCATGCGCCTGGATAATCCTGTAAAACTGTAGTAAATACGGCTCTGGTGTTGGCTCTTACCGTGCCGCCCGTCGGGAATCACAGCCAAAGGCGGCAGCATCCAGCAAAGCCAGCCTGGATGGATCCGGGGCCCATCCGCAAATGGGACTTGTTCATTGCCCGGGTAGCTCTTGGGATGTCCCCTCTTGTTCCTCTGCTCTCTTGAGGCATTTCCAGGTCATCCAGGACGTTTCTCCTTGTCCTGACACAGTGTGTGTAGCTCAAGAGATTCCCATCAGCCTATTCTTGAGTGACTATGTGAGAAGGATGGCGGAGGATTCCCAGCAGTGAGGAGTGGTGCTGGAAATCGGGAAAAAAAACAGTAACTTTTTATTTTCTGGTCTCTTGCCCCCTGCTTCAGTCACCTAGAGATGTCAGACCCAGTAGCAGATAAAGATGCCACCAGATGAGGGAGTCTGTCCCTACAACTCTTGAAAACTGCCATCAGCTCCCACGCAGTAGGAACGCGTCTGCTCCGTGTCCCTGTCCCTTCCTGCCGTGCCAGGCCCTTCCTTCCCCTTTCACAGCTGGTACATTTGCAGATACTGCCTTTCCCTGCGCCTAACTTGCCTGGACAAGCGCAGATGTTGGACTTAAACCTCACATGCAGCTCTTGAAAGGGGCCTCTGGGTGAAATCACTTGTTTACTTTGCTTCACGCTCATCTAGTGTAGAAGACTGAGGGTTAGTATGAGGAAGCTACTGCTTTGAGTTTAATTAATAGAGCTGGCTAGCTAAGAAGAATTTTAATGAAATTAATTAATTAACATTTTCACATCAGTGCCTTTTCCAAAGATGTACAGATTTTTGAAGTTGTGGGATGAGGAACTAATGCACAAAAATAAAGTAATTTATCCCGCATGCAGTTCGCGATCTGTTCACACCCCTGAATTGCGTCTAGTTTGGGGACAGGCTCGCAGCGATGCCTTCCAGATCGCGGGACTGGCTTGGCTTCAAAATAACTTATTTTCTTTTCCATGAATTAGGTTTCAACAGGGATCAATTCCCCAGCACGTGGGCATGCACCCGCGCTGAATAAAATGATATTTTGCAGAAAGAGATGCCGTGAGCCTCGGGACAGCTCGGAAATGCAGGTAGCCGCGTTGGGTGGCCAGGGAAGCGGCTACGGGGCCCTGGCTGTGCACTGGGGACCCCAGCACGGAGCTGGTTTGCGGCTGCAGGAGGTAAGAGCCAGAGCAGAGCTGATGTCTGCAGGGCCAGCGCTGCGTGACATCCCTTCTTTGTGTTTAAATAGGCCTCCGAAACGCTCAAAGCTTAATATCTTCTCGGGCTGAGGGTGCAAGGAATTTCCCGCTTGCCTCTAATTTGCCATTAGCCTCTCGAGTCCCCGCTCTGCCCCGGAGCCGTGTAATCGCCGGGCGCTCCGTGCCGGGAAGCCGCCGAAATTGATGTCGCTAATAATCGTGGCGAAGTGGCCTCCGCGCCGCGAGAACGGAGCCTCCCTCTCAGAACCCGCGGCGACAAATGGATTATTTCGGTGGCAAATTAGTCTCCACGGATCAACAATTTGGGGATGCGAACACTGGAATTGCAGAGCCGGAGATCAATTCCAAGCACTTAGAGGAAGGTTAATGCCCCGCGCGCGGCCGTGGCAGATAACGCTCCTCTGCCTTTTAAGCGCGAGCCGTGGGATGCAATATTAAAAGTGAAAATGGGAAGGAGCAGAGCCGAATGCGAGCGGGTGATGCCATGTTACTCGCTAATAAAATGCTACGCGGTGCCTGGGGACGGAGCTTCCCGAAGGATATTGAGGCTGACAGCGGGTTTTTAGCAAAGGAATGGGAGTTAATGCTGCTGAGGAGGAGGCTGGTGCGCTCCGGAGCATTCCCGGCTGCGGGAAGCTGCTCGGCGCTGGCCATTCCCGCTCCCCGTCGCACCGCATCCTTCCCGGCCGGCGTGGACAGCTTCCAAAACCTGTTCCCGCCCCAGGCCAAGCAGCCGAGATGAAGGGAAGTTTGGGAATGCTCCCGTTTCCAAGGAGGACGAGGTCTTCCTGCACGCGCTGCTAAACCCTCACAGCGCCCAAAGGGAGAAATCGGGAAGGTAAGAGATTGCCTAAATGGGGGATCTGGGGAGAAAAGGCCGTGTGTGGGAGCGAGTTGTGCTGGGCAAAACTGCGAGCAGCCTCCCTGGCAGGGCTGGGAGCGAAACCTCTCCCTGGGGATCTCGTCCGTGCGCGCCCCGTGCACGTCTGCTCTCCTTCTAGCAACACTCTGCATCCGAACGGCTGTTTTGCAGCGAGGAGGTTGGTTTTTATCTCTTTTCGAAGTTACAGCAGTTGGAAACCTACTTCTGCTTTCAATTTCTGAGTGTATTTGATGAGACTTTTCTGTGTGGTCTCAGCAAGTGACGCGGAGCTGCCTCCTGCATTAAGCAGTGAACTTTTCCCAACATCTATAAGGCAAGAACCGAAATCTCACGTTAGGTTCTTTATTTTGGTGAGCAGGAATGGTTACTTTAGGAAAAGGCAGTATTTGCTAGTTTTCGTTATATCCTCTTCCATAGCTGACACGTTGTTGCTCAAAGGCTACTTTGAAATATATACATGCACATAAAGAACCCTAAATAGAGATAGGTTGCCAGCCAAAAGAGATGGAAAAAGGGGAATTGCATCGCAGTGTAATTCCAGCCGCAGGGAAAGGGCCTGGGAGCCAGCGCGTCTGGTCCAGCAGCGAGTGCCAAATCCATTAGTCCTGGATGAGGCCCAAACCCTTGGCCGGAGCGGGGCAGCGTTTCGGGCCCTGCTATGAGCCCCTTGCCCTCTCCAAGGGGCCAAAGGTAGCAAATTATTTGGGACTGAAACATCAGTCACAAGCCCAGCTCGCTGGCCAGGGAGCTGCATTCTTGTGCTGTTGAAATGACATATTGCAAATTTGTTTTCTTTCTTTAAGGGGGTTTAAGGTGCGTATCTAAGGCCGTGAGCTGGAGACTGCAGCGGGGCGGGGAGCGCGCGTTGGTTCTGCTTTCCCCTCGCGGGCGATGTCGAAACGGGGCATTTTGTTTTCGGGCCCTCGGCGGAACAGAAACTTCCACGCTCAGCAGGGCGCCCTGATTGCCACGTTGGGCGGATCGGAGCTGCTGTGTGGCCAGGTTAACCCAGAGCATCGCTCCTGCCCGGACCTCGAAGCGCCTCCTTGTTCCGCGATGAGCGCGATCTGGCAGCGCCGCTGGAAATTGCTCCTAGGAAAGTTCAATGCGGATGGAAAGCGCAGCGGGAGCCAGCACTCTTGTGCAGGGAAACTCGTTTGCTTGGGAAGGTAGAAACCAGGCCCCGGAGGTGCAATTTGTAGCCCGTGAGGCGGAGGGTCAGTGAGGGTGAGGTTATTCCAGGGCTCTTGGGCATGTCCTGGCCCGCGGAGCTGCAAAGAGGAACCTCTGTGGCCGCTCGGAGGCAGCCGCGGAGCCCCGGCCAGGGAGGCTGCGTGCCTGATTCGCAGCCCGTTTCTGCCAGCAGCTGCTCGGGAGGATTTTCCAGGGCCAAAGAGATAATCTGACTTCAGGGAAAATCTGCGTCCGCGCTGCTGTGAGCGCGGGCTGCCTCCCACGCGAGCTTTCCGAGAGCGCCCCGTGCACCGACCGGGACATCCATCCATCCCTCCCTCCCTCCATCCCTCCCTCCATCCCTCCATCCATCCGTCTGTCAATCCCGTGGGCACCTGGACAAGGAGACTCCCCCCCCCCGGCCGGCTCCACAGGGAGGGAGCGCAGCAAAGCGCCTGGAGATCCCTGGAGGGCTCATGAGCCTCCGGGTGCATTTGGAGCCTGTCCAGGTCCCAGCTCCTAGTGCGAGGGGGCCCCTCGTCACCCGTCGCGCGCGGGAGACGGGCGATAAGGGCGGCGCGAGCGCCCTGACCCCCAGGCGCTTCCTTGGGCTGCCGATATCTTCCCTGCGGGGTCTAATCTGAGGCGGCAGCTTTAACGCCCCAAAGCGCAACGGATTCCTGGCAAGGGAGCCCTCAAGGAGGTGCTGCGGGTGAAGGGGGCCTGAGCGTCCCCCCTGCACACGGGGGGACCTTGTGGGGCTGGCAGGGGCAGGGAGCTGCTCTGCACCAGGATGCTCTGTGGACCAGCGGGATCAGGACTTTGTGCACAGAAGTAGCCAAGTGCCCAGGGCACCGAGTACCGGGGGAACAAAGCCCAGCGCAGGGAGACCCCAGGACACCCAGGCTCCCTGCACACAGCATTCCAAGGCACTGTGGACACGGAGCTCCGTGCACCGGGAGCACGGAGCACTCGGAGTACCGAGGCTCTGTGCACTGTGGGCACCGAGCACCCAGGCTCCGTGCACTGGGGGCACCGTGCACCGCGGGATCGTGCACCGGGGCACTGAGCACCGAGGCTCCGAGCACCAGGACACCGGCGTGCCGAAACTCCATGTGCTGCAAGCACTGCGCACAGAGGCTCCAAGCACGGATTCTCCGAGCACTGGGGCTCCGTGCACTGGGAATACCAAGCACCGGGACTCCGTGCACCGGAGGCTCCATGCACCGGGAGCACCGGGGCTCCGTGCACCCGAGGCTCCATGCACCGGGAGCACCGGGGCTCCGTGCACCGGGAACACCAAGCACCGGGGCTCCGTGCACCCGAGGCTCCGTGTACCGGGAGCACCGATTCTCCACGCACCGTAGGCTCCATGCACCGGGAGCCCCGGGGCTCCCTGCCCCGCTATCCCGCGCCCGGAGCGCCGGTCCCCGCGCTGGCCGCGCCCGCCGCTCCCGCGCCCGCCGCCATCTCCCGCG